>JAOEHI010027454.1:0-25556 GCA_025447815.1 Percopsis transmontana
AAACTGTATATATATATATATATATATATATATATATATATATATGTGTGTGTGTGTGTGTGTATATATATATATATATATATATATATACAGTACATAAATGAAAATTGGTGTTCCAGCACTTTCCAACCTTTTTGGGGACCTTGCTGTACACTTATCTTGATGAACTTTCCACTGAGCCAGTAGATGAAGCGAAGGCCCTACAATGCTCAAGCACTAAGCTTCAAATTGGCAGCTGGCCCAGTCATGCTACATAGTGGTTCTTATCCTGCTGTGGTCCATTTAAGATGACATCATAATAAAACATCATAAAAAAACAGTTGTTTAAATATGATATATACCTTGAGCTACCTTATTTCACTTGACATTTTTATTTTATATAACAAAGTGTAAAATGTTCTGCTTCAAAGAGGAACTTCTATTACATTTCTCATGGCCAGAACTGCATCAAGTGCAAAATGTTGATTGAACCATCAATGTAAATTTGTCATTTCTGTAGTGTAAAGACATAAACACAAGGGTCATGTTACAGAGATGTGCGTGAAGAAACTCCCTCTGGAACAGAGCCATTAGCATTAAACTGAATCGAAATACAGTATTTCTTGTATAAAATGATTAATTGTAATTGTAATAAAATGATCAAGCGACCATTCTGTCTGTCTTGTTTGCTGATACCACAAGTGATTGGCCAGTTTATTATTGACACAAAAACACACATTTAAACAACAGGTAACTGGCAGAATATTACGTAACATGGCAATAATCAATTTTAGATTGTATTAACCTATTACAATAAATAAAATCACTGCTCTTGAAGGCATGGTGTACGATTTATTTCAGAAGCATTTTTTGTTGAAATTTGAAGTCTTTACATTCTGAAAGCAGTGAATAAATTGAATGGTCTCACAGTACTGTGAAAAAAATCTGTGGCAGTAGCAGGACAGTAGGAAGCACAACATACAGTATAGCTAAAAGTAACGAGCCAATCGCACAATGGCAAAGAAAGTGCAGCCTATGTCTACAACAGCTTGCACTTGCAAAAGAATTACAGAATTAGAGAACAGGTTGGACAATGGGAGAAGTCAAACCAGAGTGAACATCAGCATGGCTTCCCACGATGGCGACAACTGAGGGAACTTGAGGGCCTGAGAAGTGACGTCATGATGGCCGTATTTGTGCTGGACATGTAATTATGTGATTTTCTGCTGTCCCGCTGGGAAATGCAGGGTTGTCTCTTGAAAAGAGGCAGCATACATACCTGTCTGCATTACCGGTGTTCTCACAGATGTGCAGGTCACCTATGCCATGGGCACTGACACACCCCTATACTATGACGGACACTGGATTTTGGACCTAACTCTGATCAAAGCTTGGATGGTACTTTTCCTATTTAGCCTGGAGAACATGACGGCTGTTTTTTCCAAAACTATTTGCAATATTGACTTCATCTCATCTGAGATGGACAGTGGCACCGTGGAAGTGTGCTTTGTGGTCCGAGACGACGGCACTGTAAATAGTTTTCGGAAGAAATAGCAGTCATGCTGTCAAGGAGAAAAAGATCAAAATGTTATTAGCGTCAGGTCCAAAACCCAGCATCTGTTATGGTAAAGGGCATACCCAGATGGCACGGGTGACTTGGACATCTGTGACTGCACCATTAATGCAGAAAGATAAATACACATTTTGGAGCAACATATGCTACCATCCAGAAGTGGTCTTTTCAAGGCTCATCCCTGCATTGTCCAGCAGGAAAACGCAAAATCACATTCTGTGTGGATTACAAGTGCATGACTGCATTAGCAGTGTGGGTGCTAGATTGTCCTGTCCTGACCTGTTGCTGATTGAGAAAGTGTGGTACATTATTAAGCACAAAATATAGCAACGAAGATCCCGTACAAATGTGCACTTAATAACCTGAATAATGCAAGAAACAAACGGGTGTGTTCAGTGCCTAAACACTTAATAAGTGTAAATAAAGAAAATATTATGTTATACAGTGGTCAACACTCAACTGTCTTGTCTGGATCGTGTTGAGGTCATCAGATTTGAAACAAGTGTATATTTTCAAAAAACACTGAAATTGTTTAAACATCAAATAATGTGTTGTTGTAGTGTTTCCAATATAGTACAGGGTAAATACAATTTACAAATCACTTCTTTTTGTTTCTATTAGCATTTTCCATACTGTCCCAACTGCTTCGGATTTGGGGTTGTGTGTATATTCGAAATTAAAAGTAGAATTCAGGGTGTGGATTGAATAAAGGTTATGAAACAGGTGTAGCAAAGCAAACCCTCCCTTCCAATTGTTCGCGTAGAGATAGTGTTAACTAAAGTGTCTGTTAAACCCACAGAGCCCAGGGAGAACATTATCCAAATTAGATATAGAGGAAAAAAAACAACAACACAGGGCACCTGATGGTAATTATATATCCATATACAAACTTGAGGCCAGTCCGTGCTTTGAAGTGCTGAATCAAGAAACATATTTAATAACAAACAAACAACAATGCAATGCAATAATTACAATGCGGCCGCAAGGGAGAGATACGTTAGCTTGGCATTAGCAATGCTGCACCAAACCGTATTCCTGATGAACAATAGGATGCTCTGGCTTATATAGTTCTGAGATTTAAAATAACCGCTCACAGGTAAGGTGATCATTCATTGGCTTGAGGTGTGGCCGCTAGGGCTTGTGGGAGGAAAACACAACAAAGACAATGAATTTAGCAGCCTAGGGGGGGTTGGCTGGCTGTGCTTTCAGCACAGGTAACAAATGTTAATTTAACATGAATGGAAAAGCAGCCACACATAGAGGTTGAGTGGGGGTTATGCCTGTTCTGAGACAGACAATAGATACAGATAGGTCCACTGACAAGATCACATAGAAATGCAAAGACTGAACTCTGCTGTCTGGGCCAGGAGTGGCTATGCTTCTGTCATGCAAAAACATTACATACATACAACATACATTCCTGGCTGGTCTAGCTATAAGGCTTCTGCCTTGGCTTGCTATTAAACTCAATGAGATATTAAATAATATCTAAATTCTAATTCCTTCACACCTCTGAGTCCAATACATTTGTTTCATAATCCCCTCCTCAGTTGCGCTTTACAACATTTGACCAGAAAGGAACGTTGTCCCCAAAACGTCTCGTGTTTTTGATAATCACTAAATGCAGAACAAGCGATCTGATGATGTGAGAGATGTGTCTGCCAACCAATGCAGACCTTTAGGTGTGTACGGTGAGATCTGTTACACACCACCCGTGCTCCCCAGATGCACAAACACAGAAACAGTAACACAATCTGCCATCTTTCCCCACTAGGCCGATTTATGCACATAAATCATTTCCTACCCAGTGTTTGGGGGGATTTATTGCAATAATAGGCCATCTCTGCCATCCCATCCTGTTCGCTTGGTGCGATCCCTGGGAAAAAGACTCAGGTCTTAACTTTTGGTCACATAGGGTTTCCAGTTGCAAAGTTACCTTTCTTTAACCTTGCAGCCCCTAAACCTAATCATGTGTTTCCAAGGAGTCACCTGCTCAATCCGAGCTCTGGGAGCTTTGAAAGAGCGCTGGGATGGTGTGTAACAATGTTTTGGAACGTGTCTGCATGACCCTTTTTCTGCTGTTTGATCATGTTGGTTTTGCTGGGTGGGTCTACTGGTACAGCATAGAGACTGCTTGTATAATAATATTGCCACTGTCACATTTAATAGATGTCTTGATTGTGAGTGTGTGTGTGTCATTCACAGCTGTGAATGTTGTTATTGTTTTGTCTATGGCGAAGGTGCCTTTTGGTATGGATAATGCGACAGTTTGCCCTTTATCAAGACCTGTGTGTAGTCGTCTTTTGTTTTTCCTTTATTGGCTAGTTTACATTACATTTGAAAGATAGTTTTTATTCAGCATTTGAAATATGGTTATATGTTTGCTTGGTATGGTATATTTTATTATTTGTTATTTGCTTTTAAATGCAACACATGATATAGGCGATATTATATTTACTTGACAAGGATATTAAAACCACTGGTTTCCATTTCCTTTTCCATTTTGAGTGCCGATCTCAGGATAGTCTAGTCGTCTAGTTGTTGGACTCCCAGCTGGAAGGTTGTGGGTTTGAGCCCCAGAGTTGGCTTACCTGTAAGCATCCTTGAGCAAGATGCCTAACCCTTATGTGCTCCATGTAATAGCAGCATGTAATCGCTTTGGATAAAAGCGTCTGCTAAATGACCTAATTGTAAGATCTCAAAAAACTATTACAATTACCTAAGAATATACAGCACATTATTCAAAACTTTCCAGTCTATGTAGGCAAATCATCTACTGGAAATCCCATGTGTCATGTGTAAAGTGCATGGACAGCGGAGTTATAATCTATTTAGTTCTGTCCAGCTTAGTTGAGAGACCAACCGCTGTTTGACCAAAAACATGCCACTGCTTGACGTACATTTCCTGCAACTTTCATAAACTAGACACCAACCCAAATCTCATCAGAACTTCAAATGGAAAGCATTTCATGAATGGTGAGTAGGCAAAATTTGTGTTACATTACGGCAATCAGCGATATATAGCAGCAGAACAGATATTTAAGTAAATTAAAAGTTCAAAATACAGTAGCTTTATGACAGATACACCAAAATATAAGATATAGATACCAAAACCGGTGGGTTTATTCAGAGGAAAAATAGTACACAAAACCCAGAACATACAAGTTAAATCAAAAGACAACTAACACAATCCCTGTGATTTCATAAACCCAATATTGTGACGCACAGGGTTTAGCTCCTACATCATTTAGCCACACTGTGTATTCTCACAAGTCCAAAATGTCAAACTCAATTTTTGTCCCTACAATGAAACTTTCCTGGAGACACAAAATGTGAAGTGTCTGCGTGCAAAGCTTCAACTTCTTGGATCAATAAAGCACTACTGTCACAGCATCCTGACATACTAATCAACACAAAGAAAGATCCTCTCAATTTCAATTTATTGATGCCACTTAGGCACCTTGTCACACTTTTACAGCTTATAAAAATCCTAATGCATGTAAGGAACACTCCTGCTAATATATTTCCAAGTCACACTTTTCAAAGCAACTAGTAAGGACTTCAGGGCTCACAAACCACATTTACCTGGACAGTTGATGTAAGCAATGTCCCTTTGATTATATTCTTGTGTAACAATCTAATAACAATCTAATCTATCCTAAATTTGACCCTATGGGTACAGTATAATGATGTTACTGTAAGTTACCATCTAATCAAGCAAACTATATTCACTTTCGTTGGATATGTTGAGCACTACAACATAGTTCAACTTTATTTGTTGGTTTGGAAATGTCAAACTCACTTTACGTCCCACACACATTTAAGCCACACTCCCTGAAGGATGTGTCCAGACATACAGTATAGTTCTTAGAGGTTGGTGTTAATGTTTACAGCAAATTAGCAAATTCGGGATTTTATACTGCCTTGCTCAAAGACACGTGAACTGGGCACTACAGGAATCACATTTGGCGCCCTTTATTTTACAGAACACTGGGACACTTCACCTCTGCAACCATCTAAGCGATATATGTCGCAAGATAACATTATCTTCACGCTTCAGGGTTCACTCTGCTTTATGGCCATCATAATTGGATACCGCAAACTCATTTTTAATTCAGCACCTGAATAACATGGAGTTGGGCAAGACGCCTCTGATGTGTAATTTCTTTAGTCTAGGGAATTTCTTTGCTGAGAATGCATGGAGCTATTTCCCACTCAAAACCTTATGCTAGTAGCTACACTCGTTATGCTACTCTGCAGCATCATTTAGATGTAAATCATTCAGGGAAGAGGTTTGCTCAGTCTCCAAGTTCTGATATGTTATTTTACCAGTCGGTCTAAAGATTAAATTTAGTAACCTTTCAGTCTGCTTTTATAATCTTTGGCATTCATATAGCGTAAGCAGACTTGACTCGGTTCTTATAATTATGAAGTATATGGGAGAGAGGACGCACAAGCAGCTGTGCCAAGCATGCAGCAAAAGATCACTTCAGGAGTTTCCATGGTGGCTCACTTCCTGCTTGTACATTCATCTGTATCCTATGACCGCGCTGCCCTTTTGTAAAGGACATCCAGAAGGGAAGTGCTGAATGGATAAGCATGGACTGAGGAAGTGCTTGGAAGTTGGCCTTGCGAGGGGAATGGAGACCTATTACTGTCCAGTCTAATGCTTCTAATACTTCTTGTCAAATAAAAATAGAAATAAAAACTCTACCGTTGAATACCAGATGCTGTCTTGGAAAGAATGGAAAATAAAAGTGGTGTTCCGTTGGATTTGCACACGCTCGCATACGCACACACACACACACACCCTGTTCTTTGTGCATTTCTGCAATAACTTCTGAAAGATTCCTAACGAGGTTAACCCAATTTATGATATGTTTGGAGAAAAGTCATTTTGAGATGATTACATGAATACCCCTCTAGGTTAAATGGTAGATTTAATGGGCTGTTCGCAGATTTGTGTATGATTTGTTTTACAGGGCTTTATCATAGAGACCATTTACTCCTGTTGCTGAATCTCTCACTGATGTTAAACGCTGACGGCCGTGGTGTTATAAAAGTATTATCATTGCTTTTGTTTATTTGCAGTATAAACACTACTGCCAAGTAATAAATATCTCACCATATCTGCTGGGTTGTTTGAATTCAAACACTGATGATGTCATTGCTAGAAATGAGACTAGCTTTAGAAGATAACATATTTAAGAAACTGATCAGAAGAGCTTATTTATGACTGTCGAAGCCTACAACCCCCTTTAGTCAAACAGACATCCCCTATAACCTTTCTACAGTAAAGAGCCATCACTGAGCCAATAGGAGAGGTATTTTGGTTCTGACACTCAATTACATCACCAACGGATGTGCCCTCGTTAGTAGAAGTGAGGGAGAGCTGTTTAGCCAGTGTAATTAACCTTTAAAGGGCTGATGATCTAGAATGAGAGCGGATGAATAAAAGTCAACTCCTCAATATAAATCCAAAGTATAGCCTTCCAGAGATCCCCCCCAGCAGGGCAGGGATAGGAGGCATTGCTAAGTCATACTGTACCTAGCTTCGGACGTAACAACTTGCTCACAGACTGTTGGTTCAAGAATTTGTTTGCCAATTTGAGAAAGCATTTCATTTCTACCTGCTCCCTTTTTAAAAACAGGTAAGCTTATTAGCTGAATTGTCTAATTGTGAAATACATCTTGTTTTATCATGGTTTGTGAGGCCATTTCCTGAGTTTCAAGATAAACAATGTTAGACAAAATGTAACTGTCAGCCTACCCACTTTATTTTCTATTCACTCTATTTTCTATTTTAATCATAGTATGTCAACGTATAACATTATGTATTATAAATATTATGTTGATCCTATTAATTCCTCTATAGGGTAGTCATTGTTACATAAAGCAACAGCCCTGCAGATGATCCAGGTGTAGGCAGATTGGTTAGCTAAGTTGGGAGATGTCACCCATTAAGAATAAATAATTTTTAATAGAAAACCCAACCCAAGAAAACTAGCCCTCCGACAACTAATTCAGAAAAAAAAGCCCCGTAGTATAATACTGTCAGGTAAACTGGCATCGCCTTTCACAACTCCCTAATATGGAGAGGGTGCACATTCAAAAAAGGTGTTGCCTTCAGCGGGGACATAAATCACTCCCACCAAGCTGTGCGCTGACACACGGGACAGTGGGATACCGTCACAATGACGTCTGTGGGGCTGATTGGAGTGACACCTACCCTGTGTGTGGCTGTGTGTGATAAGGGTCAGTGTGCATAGCCAATCATTGTTAAATATCCCCTTCTCCATCACCACCAACCAGCCTCTGCCCCCCACCTGCTCAATTACCAAGAGACAATGAAGGTTGAATGCATTTGAATGTGCAGTGCCAATGCGTCTAAGCCCAGGGAGTGACTGTGTGTGTGTGTGTGTGTGTGTGTCTGCTTTCATTTTATTTATCATATGTGCACAGTAACAGTTCAGTGTCACTAAAAAGCTCGGTCTCAATGGTATTTTCAACAATGTCAAGTAAAGGCTAAAGTAAAATAAAAATATTTAAGATTTAAAAATATCAAAGATACAGGTGAGATGAGGTGCACAAAATACTATGTCTGCGTTTGTGTGTGCATGCCATGTCATTGTTTTTTTTTGTTAGGCACAGTAAATACAAAAGTTTTTGGGTTGAGTCAGAAAACTGTCTGCATGTAAGGATGTTTCTTTTTCAGTGTTGGTGGGTGTGTGTGTTAAACCCCGGACGTTTTTGCCCCCCTTGGCTTGGCATGTTGGACATAATTTGGCCTTTGGGGAAAACTAATTGGGGAACCCTGCCATATGATGATTGCTGGCCCAATCATGTACCATAGCATTTGCATATTGTGGAGGTGTGAGCGGGAGAACAATAACTCTCATTACCCTGCTTGATTGGTTTCACGTGTATCAAAATCCACCTACTCAACCTTTTGTGCTTGCTTATGAACAGGCAGCTTATAAGTATAAGAACACCCATCTAAACGGTGGCCTTAAAATAGCTCTATTTATAAGTATGACCGCATACAAATGAAACAAACCGAAGCGTTGCCATTTGACGTGACTTTCTACCACACCCTCGCAGAGTGTTTTTCAGCTACGCAAGTTTTACAATGTGTTGACTAAACCCTGGAGCTTGTCCTCAGGTGTCATGTTTAATCAATTTCACAGTGTAAGAACATAAATAGTTTTCCTAGAGCAAGTGTAGTCTTTAACTGTCGTGGCGATGCTGCCAAAATGCTGGCTTGGTTTAATGGCTCTTGGAAGGCGTGACTGAGTATTTTGGAAGGTGTAGAAGTGTGAAATACAGATTGGAACATCCATTCGCTTTTATTCAAATGCTGGCGGTGCTTAAAGCTAATGGAGAGGGACATAAATTTCACATTGTAATGGGTTGCTCATAAATCGCGAACACATTAACTAGGATGATTTATTTGTTTTTGATAGCAGATACTAGTAATATAAACAGTATACCTTTCAACACACTATCACAAGTGTATTGGAAAGGACTGTTTATTATTTTATTTATTCTTTCCATGAAAGGGCATTATAAAAGGGTGTTGTGGGAATAAAATGATGAAATGGCTTCCTTTTCTGAGCCTGTTACCTATCTATAAAATGTGTGTGTGAGTGGGCATGCACGTGTGTGTGTTTGTTTTGCAGCATTTGTTATGTAGACATGCACATTTACTTGTGGGTTCGTGTGTGTGGGTATGTGTGTGAGTATCTTAAAGTATAGCGATCTACATCATTGTTTTTGTGACCAATCTTAAGCATGCCTCATCAAACCAGCAGAACAGCCAGCTCAGCCAAGACAGATTCAGGATAACGCACGTACTATAATCTTGAGAAAACAGCACTGAAATACCCTAATCTGCTTTTCAGTGTTAAAGCTACAGTTACAGCCTTTATCAGCAGTCAGCCACACGGTTTGATTTGCTGCCAGTTAGTATGAAATCATAGCTGTGTGTCAGATATGACAGATAGAAAAATAGGCCACATGCTCAGTTTAGGAAAATGTGCATACAGAAGAAAACAACACAACAAAATACTCACCTGCACATATACACATCCACAAGCTCACATTTTTGCTTTTAAATAAACTACTTTACAATTATAGAGTACAATCATTCGATAATACTGTTAATGTTTACTATACATCCTCTGTATGTCAATATACAGTTATAGCGAAGGCTGCTGATGTAACTGATGTAACTGTGTTCAAGGCTTTTATGTTTTCAAGTCTGTCCCAAACAGATGCAAGTCATTAGAGACACAATTGGTACACTGATTGGGCCCAACCCCCCCCCCCCTTTCCAAACATCATTGGGAAATTACCCTGTCAGGGATGGTGGAGATACCAACCCTGAAAACAAGTCATTGGTAGTTAATACAATATATAATAGTGCAGAGAGCAGAAAAGTTGCTGTATAAGGGCCACCGTGAATGACAAACACTTTCACCTTCTTTCGGCTTTGCTCCCATTCATTCGCTTGAAGGCAGGTATCACGGCATGCATGCGGCTCCAAATGCAAAATCCAAACTAAAAAGAAGGAACATCCACATGTACCAGTGTAAATGTGTAGGTCTTCTGTAAATAATTTACACAAAGGTTTTTTTTTTGTAATGAGGTAAACACATTCTATAATGATAAAGAAGCCCCTTAGGTGAAACTATTTATGTTTAGTTTGCAGTGTTGTAAAAGCATGTGCATCTGAAAGACATTTGATATGAGAACACAAACTTTGGCACTAATCACTGCTACCAATTTTAAAATAGCTCTTAATGCTGTCAAACTTTTCACCATTAACAAGATGTATATGTGATATTTGTTAGCATTGATATTAATAAATCACTAATATTTAATTAATCCAAGGATGCAGTTGGGGCATCCGCCCTAACAGGTTGTCCTTGGGTTTCTAAATGACTCCATGGGTCCTTGCTAAATATATAACAGTGCTAGTGTTTGTTACCGTTTAGACAATGGAGGGTTTTATTATAATTATTTAACCATTGAGGTCAAGGTCTCACTTTAGGCCACAATACACTTCAAACAAAATGGATTTGATGTGTTGTCAGAGGCAAAACAGAGAGGGTGCAGGAATCACATTTTGCTTTGTGCACCGTAGTGTCTGACCATGGCCAGACAGAACTACTCACAAACTTCATGCACCCACCCCGATACACCCTCAACTCCAATTTGCCAACAATGTCACGTGTGTTTCCACGTGTAGCTGTATGTCAAATGAAGTATACAGTACTCAGTGTACCATTGTGTTCAACAAGTGAATAAAAACAGAAAATAGTGTGTTTCTGCATGTTGCCACTGAATCTAATTTGATGGCTTCCATTGAAGGTTCCAACTCATCTCATTAAAACAAACATCACAGTAGCAGCCCCGTATTCACATTTACTGTACTGATTGAGTATACCATGACCTTTAGTTCAAATTGCATCCACAACCAATGCACCTAATAGAACACATACTGTTTATACATCCGAATAATCTTATATATTATGAGTGTCTTGATGAAAATGAGCTGTCATGACATGCATGACATGAACTGTCCTCCACTCTAAGTCTCCAAGCCAAATATTTTACAGTATATAATTGAATATTTGTCATCCAGCAAGAATATCTAGATCAGAAATTCCAGTCAGGACTATTGGACTAACTGGATTTCAAGTATGCATTGAAATAAAAGCACTTCAAACTTAAGTGGTTTTCCTTGAACTATGCCCTTGTCCAACCTCTCTTTGAGATCTCCAGCTATTACTGAAACCACTTTGGTCTTAAACATGAGAGGTTTGATGTGGCACCTTTGGGACACTCACCAAGATTAAGGTGAGTATCATTCTAGTTTAAATGTGATCAAGCAGTGCTCTATAAAGGGTTTCCATCCACATGATGTGTTGCACAAGAAGGAGAATGGTGTGTGTTCTGGGAGGCCAGGCCACTGGTGATTGAGAGTGAAATCACCCAGATCTTTGAGGATGATATGTAGAGGGAGCAAAGCAGTGGGAGGCAAAGGAGCTAGCAAAAGGCAAGCCTCGTCATGACCCTTGGCTGAGCTCTCCTACCCACAACTCGCAGCAACAGAGTGGGGTGGGGGGTTGCAGCGCAGCGATGCTGCCAGAAGAGAGTGAAAGAGAGGGAAGCAATAGACAGGGAAAATTACAAAAGAGTGGATAGGTGGTGAAGGAGGGTAAGACAAACAGCGATTCAAGGTTCAAGTTTACCAAAACATGACCTAAGCAATTAACTATTAGCAGATCAGGCGAGGTCATTGACTGAGGCTCTGAGGTGCAGTTCCTGAAGGGAAAGCCACCCTAAATTAATTTAAGCTGCTGCATCCGAGAGGCCTGTCGATGGTGTTTTAGGTGTCACTTTCGACTTTCTAAAATACACTAAATCCTTCTTGGCAGCAGATCTGCATGATTATTCTCAAAGAGGAAGTATGGAAAGTATTAAATCATGGCCCGATATCCCCATCTTTCCTCTCAACTGTTGAATGAATGAATTTTCCTTAAGTCTCTAAAAACTCTTACTCTTAGTTCTTAGCCCTAGGCAAGTCTAATCGACACTGATAGCTTGCACATAGCAGGATTTGGCGAATCCTTACGATCATTACTTAGTAAACCTTTGTATTGCTTCCTCTATCTCTCAATATATACAGTATGTTGAATGCCTTAAGGTGAATCCAGTTTTACACAATGTTTCCAACCTCATTAAATATGTTTACTAGCTTAAATTGTACTTACCTCAATTCTCTTTAGAAGCACAAAATAAAATATTTAGCTATCAATATTATTCATAGCTTACGTTACCTCAAGATGTAGAAATTAAGTTTATCAGGTACACATTTAAATTTTTCAGTGACCTATGAATTGGATTAAAGTGCAAGATCCCATGAAAATGTATATAAATTGAGTTCCATAGGTCTTTGTAAAAGCAATTGCCTGTTTGCATAGTAACACAGCTGGTCACCATTTCTAGGGGACTGTGATTATTTAAAAGGTCAAAGGCTCCCTGTATAAATACTTTAATGTTTCTAGCTTTGCATACAAATTACATATTTCCATGTTAAACTAACTTTTAAAACTATAATGGATTTCATTGTTGCTAAAAAATAGAGGCTTGTCTGACAAATGTTGTATTTTGACATAATGAAGGCGAAAGTAAGGTATACTGTGTGTTGTGTACATGGTGATGTTGAATGACTCTCAATTCTATTTTTGAATCGAAAAGAAGCCTTTAAATACACAATCTACATTTTAGTCTCATTCTTTTTTTCTATGACTATAAGATTAAGTTTTTCAGGTTTATATTTAGCTATTCAAACCAAAATTGACAATGTCTTTAAGTACATGTTTAAGTCATCAAAAGCAACCCACAGCCCAATGAATAACAACCAGCAAAAAACAAATGTGTTCAAGGTGATTGTTTCTAACTATGGATGCATTCCAATATTTCAAATTTAGATTTTTAGATTTTTTTTAAGTTTGTGTAATGGTAGCCAATATTTTGTAAAAATGTACTGCCTGAGAACCCGTGTTTTGGAGTTTTTAAGAGAAACTACGGAGCCTTCTAGCAGGTTCATTAGGACAATCAAAACAAAGCTCCCCAAACAGTGAAAAGAGAGTGGAGGAGAAAGGGGTAGAAAAAAGGCCTTTAAATCAATGATCGATGAGGTGGCTTTCTTTGACTTCAAAGACCCAGAGGGACGTGTAGGCCTCTCACTTTGCTTTTTCAGTGGTTGGAGTGAAGCACGTGATGTGCCTTAGTGCTTGCTGGAAGTATACCCCTGCTGTTGCTACCAAAAAGCCCCAAACAATGCCACTTTCTCTAAGTCTGGGCCAACATGTCAATGGCCATTTTCCCCATTCTCTACATTTTCCCCATTTGCTTCCTTTTTGGCATTCATTTTTATTGGTCACCGCTGCTTGTTTCATACCCAGTGCCCACTGGTCCCAGCAAAAGGAGTTGGGATTCCTTTTATTCAATTTCCTTTTGTAAATTTCCTTTTGGAGTTGCGTGCAGGGAATATGTATGGCTAATCATATCAGAGGTTGTGTAAACCCTGACTTTAGACCAAGTGGTTCTTGACATTTCCCTTTGTGTTGGGGCTGAGTGATAGGGAACATTGTGATTCAATCATGCAGAGACTAATTTAATCGAGGGGGCAACACTAGTTTTTGTCTGCAAGAGTTCACTTACTTATTAACATATTAACAAACATGCAAGAAAACAGTTCCACCTTCCTCTATGGGTGGCCTTAGCCCATGAACAAAGTAGAACTTTACAAAGCCACTCGGGAGCCTGGAGGAAGAAGCACTAAATGCCATTAAAATGTTACTTTCCCTGAATAACGTTTGCAAAATGGTTTTCTTACCACCTTGCATTCAGGGTATTGAATGGTTTTGTTTTGACTATGGCAACATTAAATTTGATTACCCATATAAAAGTGGCATTCTAAAGCAGTTCTCTACACTACTTTAATGCTTTTCTCTTTCTCCAAGAGTGTTTTTACACTGCTCAAAAAATTTAGGAAACACGTAATCATCACAGTATGACACCAAGTCAATTATACTTCAGGGATATCAATCTGTCCAGTTTGGAAGCATAAGCGATTGTGAATCAATGTCACCTGTTTTGGTGCAAATGAAAGTGACAACAAATGAACTGGAGAGGCAAGAGCAAGACAACCCCCAAAAATGGAATGGTTTTGCAGGTGGTGGCCACAGAAAATTGCTCTCTCCTTACCCTCCTTGACTGATTCTTCTCTAGTTTTGCGTTTTGCTAGTGTCTTTGTCACTACTGGTAACATGAGGCGGTACCCACAGCCCATTCAGGTTGCACAGGCAGTCCAGCTCCTCCAGGATGGCACATCCATATGTGCGGTCCAGTCACAAGAAGGTTTGCTGTGTCACCCAGTACAGTCTCAAGAGCATGGAGGAGATACCAGGAGACGGTCCATTACACAAGGAGAACTGGACAGGGCCGTAGAAGGGCATCAACCCAGCAGCAGGACCGGTATCTGCTCCTTTGTGCGAGGAGGAACAGTAGGAGCACTACAAAATGGCCTCCAGCAGGCTACAGATATTTCTGACCAAAGTGTCAGAAACAGACTCCATGAGGGTGGCATGAGGGCCCGACGTCCTGTAGTGGAACCTGTTCTCACAGCCCAGCACCATGTAGCTTCATTGGCATTCACCAAAGAACACCAGAAGAGGCAGGTCCGCCATTTGCATCTCGTTCTCTTCACAGATGAGAGCAGGTTCAGCCCTCAATCGGTTGGTGATTGTGCTTTCCATTGACCATTGTTACGTCATGTTTTTCTCAACGAATTATACAATGTACAGTAACAGTAAAGATTTCAATTTTTAATATATTTCGTTCATCGAGACCCGATGTGTGATTTCAGGGTTCCCCTAATTTTTTTAAGCAGTGTACATACTATATTTTTCTTTGATCCAGAATATAATGTCAAATGTCAAAATTAATTTCTAAATGATTTCATTTCTACTTGCTATTTTCCTTAGTGATTAAATGCATAATTCAGTCAGTTCCTTGAGTATCAAAATAAAATCTCATTTATTTTCTTAAATATACATTATGTGCCAAAAAAGTACTGTAAACTGTATATCAGTTGCACGGATGCGCACAGCTATTTTTTAATAAGCCATGCAGGTGAGAATGAGGAAATTGTTATGTTCTTTATGGCCAAAATGTGCTGAGTCACTTGTCTGCCGGTTATTGTATCCTATGTTAAACGGAGACAGCAGTATCCGTTTATCAAATTTAGAGATATCAAATGTCGCAAGACGGGACAGCTATAACAATCTAACTGGCAGGAATATGGGTCATGTTTTCCCAATCTTGCCACACCTGATGCCTGAGTGGTTTTAATTGTCAGGGTCATTGCGATACAAGGAAGTTACTGCGCACAAAAGTTACCATAGGTCCCTCAGGTCAATCAAATTGTCTGTTTGTATCATGTGAGCTTTTAAAGATTTTATTGTGGCATTTGTACACTAACATGGGGAAACAGCGTAATGAAAAGTAGAGGGACAATGCCTGTTAAAATAACCCTTCAAGCATCTGTTTTGAAATCCTGATAAAAAGCCGGGATAGCCAACCCACAATCAGGCCCAGAGTTGACCTAGCACTCTTAAGTCATTATTACCAATGAAGATTCACGTTACGTTTAATTATTCTAACGTCATAGTGAGCAAGAGGACAGCTGGGAATGAAGTACCACCCAGGCCATGAGTCAGGTTTAGATCCATGACATCACAGGTACAGAGCATCCACAATAGCCCTCTAAGCCACCAAGACGGTAAACTTACATCAGGTGAGTCTAATAAACAAATGATCTATTGCTCCTCTGCATGTCTCAAGTCATCTTTGGTCTTTGTCTAGAGTTGTGCTTTACGACCACGTCAAAACTTCCACATCTACATGTAAGTCTGGAGATCACACATTCTGTTAATTGTTAGCCTCCGGTTACTCACCTGAGATCTTGCATGTTGTAATGTGCTCTGGTTGAGTGATTCACCACTTTTAACAGCTCCCATACAAGTTAACTGGGCTGGTGGCATCACTTCAAAGGGCATTAGCAGTAATGAATTCAGGTGTCAGTTATTTGGGTAAAATACCAACCCTGGACACACTTCATTCTGAAGTGTAAACAATAAACTGAGGACAGGAACAACTTTAGGCCTTGTGTTCTTGTTCCCAAAATAAATGCCAAGAAATCCATTCGCCCTACTATAAATTAATATAAATGAATACTGAATTATTGCAAGTAGGCCTATGTGGTGCCTGTATGTGCGTTTATAAGCTGGTTTGTTTTGAGGTATGCGTGTGTGTGAAAACAGACCTTTTACAAAACAAATCACCATAGTCGCCTGATGTTTTTCTTCCTCTTATCTCTCCAGTTGAAGTCATTTAGCTTGGTGTTTCCCTCCCTGTTATAAAACATTCATACCAAAACACATTACAGTAGAAAATGCTAATTTCCTTGGCACCCGAACCCCCAGGCAGTGGAGAAACCAGGAGTCAAGCCAGTAAGCCTGTGAATCAATGCATATAATACATACTCCTACACAAAGGGCTTTATGAATATATGTATAGTAGGCCTAATTATTGCAACCTAAGCCCAGGTTCAGATTATGAGCCAAGACTTTACCCCTCTGAGCGTTCTGAAGCAAATATTCTTGGCATTCCATAAGTCGTTCTCCCCAGGGAATATACTTTTATTATTCCTTCCTATTCCATATGCTTAGGCCATCCGTATATATATATGCGTGAATGGTAGAATGATTTTTTAAAGCCTGATTGTAGAGGCATGACTGCAATAGGAAGGCTTTGACGGTAACGAGAGTAGACACACTGGTCTTCTTGACTAGCATATCCACATCCCCCCACAGGCTGCAACTGAACACAGGACCTGTGGCCACACATTACAAGTGATAACTGTACATTTACTCCTAGGTGTGTGTAGTGTATTGTAGAAATCTGGAATGACTCTACATGGTCAAAACCTAAATATTAGCATCAGGCATGGCGCCATGATTTCAATTTTGAATGGGCCAAAGCAATTTTGGCTGGGCCTTTTAATTACAGAACTTAATACTCTTTGCCTTCCTTTGAGGGTTTCCAACTGGCAATCTCGCTAAAACAGAATTGACTGGTATCATGCTGTGGAAGGCGAATAGTGCATCTGGTTAATTATAGCACTTATTCAATATTTTTCTAAAACATTTTCAATGCCTGAGATAGCTTATTATTTACCCTTATTATTTACAGTTTGTCTGTCTCTCTCACTCTCATCGCACTCTCCTCGCCTCCATATGATGAGAAGCAGGCAGAGGATTCTGACACCTCTCTTAAGATATTTAAAAATGCACGCCTGTTGGGCCATAGCAATGGATTAGCCTAATTTAGGTTATTTAGTTAAATTCTAATATTCACTAATATTCATAGGCTGCTGAACAACCTCTGTACTGTGACGTGCGGCGTGCGCAGGCTTAAGGCCCTGATATATTTGCTTTTAACTACACGTTCTCGTACGCAAGATGGCTGCCACGCATATCCTGCGTTCCTTTGGACCGTAGGTTGTGCACGTCTTCAGAAATTAACGCTACGCGTCTGCAAGATGCAATTCTGCACATGAACGTGGGGGCGGTATATCAGGATCTAACAGGCAGGTCAGCAACAATCTCCTGATCCACTCTCCAGCCAAAAACTCAAAATAATAATAAGAAGAAGAAGAAGAAGAAGAAGGTCAACAGCCGACTGAACAAAGTGATCTTAACCTAATGAAAATCATAACCTTCTTGGGTGTCGCAATGTTTGTTTAACGTTGTGCATATTTGGAAGTTTATTCCAGTGTCGGCCAGGGATGATTTGGCCCTGATCTGCCCCTAGTGGATATACGTTTAATCCTCCAGGTACACGCAAAGTACGCAGGCAAGTATGTGAACAATGCCGTTCAAATTGATGCCCCTTCTACGCGTTTGCATGATTAAAAAGCAAGTATATCGGGGCATTTAACATACCATACATGGGCCATTTAAATGGTCTGGGAGGAAAAGGGAGGTCAATTGTGATTGGTCCAGAATTCACACGTTATGTAGTCAAAATAAATCTCGTATTTTGCTTCTTTTTTTTTTTTTAAAGGAAACCTTTTTTTGGCTTTATTGTGTATTTATATGTTAATTTCAATAATTAAAAATAGTTAAGTTAAGAAAAGATATGTTCTCCCAGTCATTTAGGATGGGCCAGTTATACATGAAAATACAGTCATAACTAAATAAATGAAAAAAGCAGTAGTCAGCCTATAGGCATGCATTTGGTTTGTATCGGGTGTATGCTGGCATGTGAGTGCGTGTGTGTGTGCGCGTGCGTGCGTGGTCATTTCAAGGTCGAAGTTTGTCTCACTGTTTTATGAATCATGGTTGCTGCAGCAATAGTAAGCATCACCAAACGGAAAGGGACCCGATTCCAAAATAGAATGCAGCCAGTCTGTCTTGCTTCGTCTAATAAAGGCAATCAAAACAAATGTGTGCTGATGGAGGGAATGTATGAGGCACAGGTCTGCTGCAGCATTAAACTATTTTTTTTTTCTCTCAGACTCTCAGATATCTTTCATGGATACTGTGTGGGTGAACTGAGATCATAGATTTTTATTGCAATTCAATATAGCTGAATGCTATTGAAATAAGTGGTATAATTAAACAACTAACATATAATTTATTCTCAGCGATTGATTAATGGTAGGCAGGTGTTCCCAGCACACATGGCATGTTGGGAATCGACCCCTCAACCTTTAGGCTGGGAGTTGGCCACCCTAACCACTAGGCTATGCCAACCTGCAAGAAGATATGATCTCTCTAGCCTGCATCAGTAGTTTTAATTGCCATGCTCACAATAGAATAGTGCCCTCTAGTGGATCATATATAACTATCTTACAGTAAGCTAGCTATTTACGCTGTCACTGTCTATGAATGAAGCTAGGATTTTGTGTAGTCATCAGCACACCTTTTAAAGCAGGTGAAAGCAAAGCGTTCCAGACCATCTGCCAAAGTGGGGATTCTCCTGCTTTCTCCAGTAGCCAGCCATCTCCAGAAACCCTCTGAGCAGGACCCAGGAACTAGAAACCTCTCTGACGTCACCAGGGAGCAAGTTTCCAGAACCTGAGTGGAAAATTAGGTCTTTTTTAATGAAAGTGAGACCACACAAGTGCCCCATAGGTATTAAACTTTCCCACTAAAAGTTTATTGAGTTATTTTAGTTGCAAATCTAAATGCCCAGTCCAATTTAGGCCCCCAAAAATAGAAACCGGAGTAGTAGTAACATGGGATCTCACCATAAAAATGACTCCCTGAGGTGTTAGTACTAGGCAGGTCAATGCGAGTGGGGAATCCTGAGGATATTCCGCTGTGCTGGGACATCCTACAGTTTACCAAGTGGAGAAACAAACCTTGCACCTCTCTCTCTCTCTAAACCTTTAAAGGGCCACTAAGGGCTGTCTGGTCAACATTTGACAATATTTCAAATCTTTTAATCTGCACTTCTGTTTACTACTGTAGAGTTCAGTCAACGTTTTGCCAGATTTGTTAGAGAACTCACACATGGTTATTGCCCAGGAGACAAGAATTGTTTCTTTACTTGCTCTGCACATGGACCATTCAGGGGGGATCTATGTTCAGCTAGGTAATCACTGGTTAATCACCCATTGTCTCCTATTAATGGTCAGCTGGGTGTTAAAGGGCTATAATTAGACACTGAACTCTTGAAAAGTGTGATATTTCAATATAGCAACGTTAGCGAGGTGTCCCCCACATTGTTCTAGAGAATTGAGTCAAATGATGTAACTTCTGCCACATTCATGTCATGAATATCATCTCATTGAAGTGGAAATGCTTTGTCATTAGCTTCATTTATCCAGCAATATAGCTCAGTGGTTATACAGTAGTAGTAGTTGCTTTTAGGGGGGCAGGGTCGGTTTGATTATACTGAATTGAATAATTCTCTATGAACTAAGGTTTCTCTATAATCTCAGTACTGGTAAAAGGCAAGAATATTAACCTCTAGCAAACATATAAGCTAAGACAAAGGTAAATGGATACACAGAAAAATTGCATTAAACGGAATCCCCAAATGAGTCCAAGATTGCTGAAGTTATTGTTTTGCTGCTGACTGTTGTAATGACTGACTTTCCCAGGGCGGTAGTGGAACAACCCTTGTTGTTGGGTGCTCAGGGTGGAAAGCTGGACATCACTCGATTGTACACTGAACAGTGAGGCCCAGATTAATGGGAGGGGAGGGCGATCAGGCAGCTGGAAGTGGCCCAGCTGGGCATATGCTCCAGTAAATAGGCGATCTTGGAAGAGCCGTGAGAACATAAGAGGGGCGGGGGTGTTAATTCAACCAAATAGATGTTATACATTCCTTCCATACACTTTTTAATTACATATAGCTTAGTACTTTTTTTTATGCATGTTGGTATTATACAGCTATTAATTCTTACATTTATATAGTCTGTTAACAGCAGAAATGTTTGTTTAAGTAATTAAATTTTTACATGAGCTTTTGATCTACAATAGATACTGTAGCCGTATGTTGACACTTTCTGTTATAGCTACAACAACATGGTCAATAATTTATTGTCACAGTCAAAACCTAGAAACTATCACTGTAATACAACGAAACAAGTGTGGGAGGATGTGGCGTCTCTTTAATCATGTTGCTGTCACATTATCACAGCATACTTTGAAAGCTTCAAGATGTATGATTCTGGGTTTAGTTGACGTGGCTGCTCGTCTGAAAGGTTGGGCGAGCGTGGGAGACCGATACAATTAACTCATCACTGGTATAAAAATGCAATCATATTTAACATGCTTTTACTGGCTATTACTATTACTGCTTGGAAACGCAGAATCTTGGAGCAGCCATTCAAGCCAATTAAAGAATATAAGCCTGTGTGAAAATACATTTCAAGAGCTTAGTAAAGAAAAGGAATACTTGCGCATAACAACTTGCCCCGCTAACAAAGGGGAAGGGCGTTTTTCCTTGGATGTCAGCCCGGGTGCATGTGAAAAGACTTTGAGCACATAAGCTCAGAACCATTAAAGACGTATACCTTTGGGGAATTAGGAAAGACAAGAGATTCCCACCAAAACCTCTTGCCTATAAAGACTTGCTGCAGATTTACGGTACGGTACTGTACGTTTTATTCTTGAGTTTACAATTTGTTATATACACTGGGAGCGTGCGTGCGTGTGTGTGTGTGTGTGTCATTTTCTCTCTCATCACAGTGTTAGTAGAATTACTGTTAGAACTCAAATGAAGGGTTTGACCTGGCCAAATTTGCCATGCTGAAGCGTAGTGGAAGTTGTGGGAGCTGTTCTTCAGCACCAGACTCTCAAAATCTGCCTCTCTTTCATTGTGGTTGCAATATTATATTGTCTGTTGGGTGGTGATTATGTAGGCCAGTGGGTGTCAACGTCGGGGTGGACTCCCACTCCAAGGTTACTAAAATGCTTTTAGGGGCACTAACTTTGAAGTTACAGTATATTGTGTTGAATGCCTATTTATATAATATAACTTTTTCAGTGAAGTTAAGGATCAATAAAAATATGTGAATAATCCTTATTAATTAAAACTGAATTGAATTGAAAAGAAGCAAAGTGAAGTTGATGTCATAACATTTCCTTCTTTTGATAACGAAATTGTTTGAGGTTACAGTCACTGACCCATACTTTGTAATGTGTCAGTCAAAATGTCCTCTTTTGTTGTTCGGGTGGTGGAGAAGGGCTGATCACAGACAATATTATCCGTAGCTCAGAGAATAGCCTTGACCTAAAGACCCCCCACACCCTGTAGGAAAAAGCTTTCCTTTGGGTGGGAAGAGGAAGTGAGGATGACCTTCCTGTCTCTGGGCTGGTCCCTCATTACAGGACAAAGGAAGTGGGGTACAGTGGGAGAAGAACCTTTGAAAGTGTCCTGCCCATCATGAGATAGAACAGAATATTCCTTCATAACTAATCAGAAGGTTTCAGCAGGTCCTTTTGAGGTCCATTTGAAAGAAAATTCAAATTTTACTTGATTGCTGAAGTACAGTACAGTATACAGTCTATAAGGCCCAGGCCCAGTTAACCACACATGGAAGTCTATGCTTTGTCCTTTTATTAGCACTAACCTTAACACCCACTTTAGATGTGGGTTTCTACATGTATTTCCAATAATTATCTAGACTGGTCTCCTAAACTATAACTAATTAAAATGCATATAATGAAGTCACTAATAACTCATAGGGGTGTTGTGCATATAAAAACACCCCCCAACCTTAAGTATGACTTTTTTTTTATTTTTATTTAATGCCTCTAGAATTGCTTGTGTTGTCAGTTTAATGAATCACTCCAATAAGTGGCACTCACCCCCTACTGCCGTGAATGAGGCCACTTTATTAGTGGCTAAACATTTTCAAAATATTCTCAAATAAGTACCTGACTTTCATGAATTCCCGTCTCTTCAAATGCACACGTTGACTTGAAGATTGTGCCAGGTTCAATCTGTCCTCAGATGGTCTTGCCAAAGGGGAAACAATTCTTACACCCTTCTTTGAACTTTGATCCATCCGGCTAGGGGTCCAGAGGAAGCAGGTTTAATCTCTTTATTCAAGTGCCCGTCAGTGAGGATGAAACACTCTTTAAAGTAAAAAGTTGGCTGCTTCACTTCTGAAGACTGACCTGCTATTGCGTTCCAGATAATGACGTCAGTGATCTAAAATTATTTAAATTGTTTTTGGAAGAGAGGAATAAAAAAAAAAACCTCAAGGTTGATTTCTTGGGTTTCCAATTACATTGACAAAACGACCTTTTCTAAACGCTGCTGACGTCTCAGCAGATGAATCAGCAATATCTTTTACTCTTAAGCTCAACCCCCATAATTCACTTACTGTTGTTTTTCTCTTTCTCCGATGGGGCCTAAAGGGCAGGCGTCACGCCGAGGGGGAATGGATTGCGACGAAGCGCATCTCCTCTGGCGGTGACCCTGAGCGCTCACCATGGTTTACTGAAGACTCACACCTACGACACAATACCAACACAGCAGGCTAAATGGCAAACTAGCGCCACAGAGAGAGATGGTCAGACAAACACACACACATGGGTGCACACACGTACGTACGCACCAACCCTTCCCCCACCACAAACACACACACGCACACGCGCACACACACACACACACACACACACACACATACAGTACAATAAACACACACACAGACATCCATTATGACCCCCTCCCATTTAACCTTGCCTGCCCTTTCTCTCCCATTTCTCACGCTTTCTTCTACTCTGGTGCAGCTCCTGTGTTTATGTGACAAGTCCAGAATGGAGAACCCGAATTACGTCACTTCATATTGTGAGCTGGCCAATACATAAACAGCAGCTGGCATACATAAAAACCAACACACTGAAAGGTTACATGCAGCCGATAAGGCCGCGTTTCAGTCCATGCTTTATCTGAGCGACCATTGCACATTGCATAACGCTCTCCTGCTGTCAAGTTCAACTTTCTACATTCAACTAAAGACACAGCGAGATTTAAAGCAGGGTTTTTTTGTTAACAGGGGGCAGGTGGTTGTAGGAACCATGGCTCCTTATAACTTACCGTAAAGGTGAAAGCTAACTAATAAGAGGGATACATGGGAACACACCTCATAACCATGGTGGTTTTGTGTAGGCTTTGCCCCATCTGTGTACTGTACTTTTTAACATGCAGATTGGACAATCTGCTCCTTCAAATAATTTCACGGGGAATTAAGAGAGTAATAGAGTACATTGACTAAACAGTTTCTGGCAGGATTTGCAGTTTAGTGGCAGCCCATGCTGTATTAATCCTGTTAGAGTGTTTTTAAATCACTAGACAAACTGCAGGCAGTAAACGAAAATTTTGCCCAACAGTGTTAAGCTGCATTTGTTGGTCCCTTTACCCAGGGAGTGTAAAACCGGCTGTATATTGGACTTCTGCGTGACTTAAAACTTCCACCAATTGGCCTTAGAAAGGACAGAGTGCCACACCCCTCTCCTGAGCCATGACAAATCTCCTCCACAGATCAATCATAGAAGGAGAACACCAGGCTACCATGGGCTTCAGGCCAGAACAATGCCCCCCCCTCTGCTGTTGGTCTGAGGTGAACATTACCTGACACTTCCCACCCACCTTTAGTTTCATAAATGTTTACAGTAAAATGGGACTAGATGTAAAATGGGCCGTATAGCTAATCTAAGGCTATTTTCCAATAAATTATTAAAATGAGGGTGTGCATACAGTACTGTGCAAAGCAGTGGGTAGACATAATTGCATTCCTAAGTCAGACAGTTATTGTACCAAGAGAGACCCATTAGACCAGTGGTTCTTAACCTTATTGGATGTACTGAACCCCACCAGTTTCATATGCGCATTCACCGAACCCACCAAAGGGGGGCGTGTCATCGCGAATCATATGAGTCGGGTATGTCTTATCCTCCGCCGAACCCCTAAGACTGACTCACCGAACCCCTGGGGTTCGATCGAACCCAGGTTAAGAACCACTGCATTAGACCATTGCTTTAGCTGAACCCTTAACCGATGCATTGTTGCACGCCTGGCTCTCCAAAATTATTCTGGTATCTTAAATAATTCCCATGATTCCTATATTCTGTGTAACATTCAAGCACCATTTGAGTAATCAATTTGACAGTAACATCAGTTTTGTGGATTGTTTTATTTATTTAGATTTTTAGATAGAAGAATCCTAATAAGACTAACAATGAAGCAACTGACACATCTCTCTTGTTAATGAGGGACAAGGGTATTTCTACATACAGACACTTATTAAATATTCTATTACCCTTAAAAACTCTTTTTAGCTGAAGTAATAACATACTCGTTCCATCAGTACAGCTATATGTCCTGATAGCACAATGTGCAATGACTCCAATTAAGTAAATATCGTAATTGTTAGGGAACCCCCAGGCTTGATCAATAAGTCTGAAAGTCTTTATGAAAATATAGAACTGTAGGTTGCACATTACGTTTTCTTTGTGCTGTTCCATAATGAAGAAGAATTGCATGGAATGGGATATTTTATGCTCAATATTCAATTACATTTAACTCAAATAAGCTTAACTTATTATTGCATTAGGTGGTAAAACTATGAAGTAATAAAATCAGTGATAATTCAACCTTTTTATTGTGGTTGGTCAAACAGAGAGGACAACTTTGTCATTACATTAACATGAAGTAACAGAAATTATACAATTATAAACTTATGTATTTTATCTTTAATCTTATCAGACTTACAATTTGCTTGCAGGTCCACATTTTTTGTGACATTCTTGTCCAAAAACTAGAGCCTTTTATTCTCTCTCTCTCTCTCTCTGTCTCTCTCTCTCTCTCTCTCTCGCTCGCTCTCGCGGGGGCTCTCTCTCTC
>JAOEHI010027475.1:7794-20459 GCA_025447815.1 Percopsis transmontana
TAAAGCTGGTACTGTGGTGTCTTTAGTGCAACTACTACTAACCAGCCAGGTGTGTGTGTGATGCTAATGTAAAATGCCAGGTGTGTGTGTGATGCAAACGTAACCAGCCAGGTGTGTGTGTGTGTGTGTGTTATTCTAACGTAATCAGCCAGGTGCGTGTGTGTGTGATGCTAATTTAACCAACCAGGTGTGTGTGTGGGTTCGCTAACGTAACCAGCCAGGTGTGTGTGTGTGTGATGCAAACGTAACCAGCCAGATGTGTGTGTGTGTGTGTGTGTTATGCTAACGTAACCAGCCAGGTGTGTGTGTGTGTGATGCTAACTTAACCAGCCAGGTGTGTGTGTGTGTAATGCTAACTTAACCAGCCAGGTGTGTGTGTGGGTTCGCTAACGTAACCAACCAGGTGCGTGTGTGTGTAATGCTAACGTAACCAACCAGGTGTGTGTGTGTGTGTAATGCTAACGTAACCAACCAGGTGTGTGTGTGTGTGATGCTAACATAGCCAGCCAGGTGTGTGTGTGTGTGATGCTAACATAGCCAGCCAGATGTGTGTGTGTGTAATGCTAACATAGCCAGCCAGGGTTCTGCCTATCCGGAGGGCTGGCTACTGACGTCTGACGTATGGAAACTGTTCATGGAAAAGCCTGAATGGGCAGTAGGCTGAATTATTATTCTAGTGTCTCTTCCAATCAGCCATAAACGGCAGTGAAACATGAGACATTATTTGTTTCTGTTTCTATGACAATCCCATGGCATGAGCTGTAACACTGTGAGAAATTATTCATTAGGACAGACGAAACAGAATTACGTTCTTCTTTACATTCTTGTCCAAACGTGGAAGAAAAGGTGATACAATGCCTTTGCATTTGTCTAAGAAATTACGAGGTTAAAAAAACATGCGTCTAAATATTTTTCCTGCCAATATATGTGTATGATTATCGCTTAACTTGGTATAAGAGGATTCATCTCCCAGACATGGACGAGCCACAATGAGTATTCCAACTCTGGGAGTGTAACAGTGTAACAGGAGGGTAACAGAGTGTAGATTAAGGTTCCTTGCTAACGAGAAAAGGCCTCGTTAAGGAAAACGAAAGACGCTGGAACAAATTTCAGCATGAGGCCGGTCTGAGGTAAACACCGTCGGCTGCCAAACCTCCCTGGTTGTGTGTGTGGGTGTCATCTTGGAAACCACCTACAAGAGGTGTTCCTGTTTAGAAAACTGTTTTAATTGGGGGATTTTAAGCAGTTTAATTTTAGTTTATTGATCAAGAGAGATTTTACACACCGGAATAAAAGCCAGGCTTGTCCTTATTGCTAACAGTAGTGCATCCTGGGGAAAATAGGGGCAATATAACTACCGGGATTCCTATGAAAAGCATCTGTAGCCTTTTTAATAACCGGGACCATAATAATTTCCCTTTGCATTATTTAATTCTGCCAATATCACTGTCCATCCAACTTCTAAATAACCCACACTTATCCTATGCGCACTCATTTGGAAGAAAAAAACACCATTAGAAAGCCTGATGTATTTTAGGTAGTATGTTGGTGGCCCGTGAATTGGACTCTACATTAATGAGAGATAACCTCAGCTGTATTCAATAGATAATTTTAACCTTGGCTGTTTTGATTCAACACCATGGAAACACATTGCTTTGCTCCAACAGTGTAATGCCATAATTCACATTGTAAACGCATGAACAGCGTTTCACCGAACCGCTACTTGTGTTTACCTTGTTAATGTTGCCTTAATATTTAATGTTACCTTAGTATGTGATTCAAAAATCTATTTAAAGGGCCACAGAATTAGTTTGGGATTTTCTATAGGCACGGATTTTAAACATTTGTTTCGCTCTATTATGCTTACTATGTATAATTAGGAGTACTTGGTGTGGTTTTCATATTTGTGTCTCCTGTTGTGTTTAGGGACCTTTTGTCACTATGTCCGATGGGACCATTATTGTGTCAAAACTATTTACAAATGAGTGAGTGGAGGGTTGTGCAACTGGATCTCAATCCGTGTGTACGTAATCAGATTCGTAAATGTGTAAACGTATCTCTAAATGCGTACTGAGATTTGTGAATGTGTAAGTGAAATTGGCAAATGTGTGTAAGGAAATTTGCGTGTATGTGTATTCAGAATTTTGTTAATTTGTACAAAATAAATCTGTAAATGCGCACATAGAAATTAAGGGCTGAAACGTCTAAGGGGCAGATGTGCTAAACATGTTGGCGCCTGTTTTAGGTGCTAACATGGCGTGGTACGCACGCAGGAGCGCAGGACTGCAATGTGCGCTGTCACTACACATGCATGTGCATTCATGGGAGGGTCGAGAGAAACATGGGAGGAGATACGTCGGGAGAGACTGACTACCTATTGAGACTGACTACCTCGATTATTTATATTCCTTTAGTCCATAAGGGTCCACCGAATAAAATAATTAAATAGGTTTTTCATGAAAATGAATCCAAGCTGTGAATATTGTCATGTGAAGTGAAGGAAAATTATATGGTAAACAATGGAGCTAGTCCACTTCACGGTCAGTGTAACTGGATAGCCTCAGTTTTACGTATAGAGAGAATAGAACAGTAGCCTATGGTGTTTTCCTGCTGGCTACAAAATAAAAGTACCTACTTTTTATACAAGTACTATTCATACTGGTTTAAATAATCAAGCAGAGTTTTGGGCTTAATTAATTAAAGGCCTGTCCCAAATATAGGCAGGGTCAGTTCAGCGATTGAAGCAAATTAAAGCCCGGGCTTTTAAGTTTTACGGTACTTTTCAGCCAATAATATCAATGTGCGCATTTACAGATTTATTTTACAATCTGATTATGCACACGGATTCTAAATACACATTTGCAGATTCCAGTACACATTCACAAATCTCAGTACGCATTTAGAGATACTTTTACACATTTACAAACCTGATGACGCACACACGGATTGAGATACAGCTACACAACCCTCCACTCACTCATTTGCAAATAGTCTTGCCACAATAATGGCCCCCATAACCTGTCCCTGTTCACGTGGGAGTTCAGGCCCGGGCCTTTGGAACAAGTGGCGAGGAATTTGAAATGCGAGTCGGCCGTCGTGATTCCTTCTCAGTCGACACGTTACCATGTGCAGCAAGTTTACCCAAGCTCCCTAATGCAACAGCCCACATTTGGGGCATCTATGCGCGTGGGGTTCTGCCATGCTCGAGTGTTTGTGTTTCTGAAAAGCATGCTATCGTATGAGGAGGCCTCGCCGCAGATAATGCTTCATCTGAATCTGTTTCTCAACACAACTGAACAATGAATTAATGAGTGTAATGTTCCTCCATTGATTGACACTCCTTGATTGAGTCGGAGCCTAATCGGTGTAGAGCGGAGTGGAAGCCACAAAACAACACTTTTGTATGCCGGTTTCAACCGCAAGGGTAGTTCAAGACACAAACTAAGGTAAATGCACATTACAGTACATCTAACTAGGTACTCACTGGGAGACATAATGTGCAGGGGGGACGTCATTATAGGGTTCATACATTGGACCTGCTCATTTCAATATGTCTTCCCTGTTCTGCCAGCACCTCAGCTGGCTGGTTGGAGCTAGGTGTGTTTCTCCTTCCGTCCAGCTAGACACCGAAGGGGAGAGAGGAGATGGAAGGGCTCTTGACTTCAGGAATTCTACCAGACGAGGTCCAAGGTCTTCTCCATCCCTCTTCAGGCCCCCGGGAGAGATGCTCTGAAGTCCAAATTTTAATACCGTTCTTATTGTTTTCCCCCATGGCTCTCAAGCTGCTCTAACTTGCTATTACGTTCAGGCAAATGCAAAGACATAATAATTATAGTGTCAGATTCGAATGTCAGTCAAAAGCTACAGTAGGCAATGGATTGTCAAAGTAAAACAGTAAACATCACTGCTCAAAAATAACAATCTGATTGAATCTGTCAGCCGAGCCTCGATGGACTGTTATGTATTTAACTCTTTGCACAGGGATAACGTGTACACTTTCATCTTGAACTTTAGCTTGCAATCATTTTCCAACAGTTTCCCTTTTCACACACACTGAAACAAAGCAGTAGTGTTCCTAACTCACCGCATTGCAAAGTGGGGCATTTGGGTATTTTTTTTCACTACTCTACATTCACGTGAAACATCCGCCGGCCTGTTTGAACCGTACAGGTGTGGTCGGCGTCTGTCAGCTCTGAGTGCTCAGTAGCCCAACTTGGACGCCTACCAAGCGAGTTAAACTGTGGCCAATTCTACAGTCCTAAATTATATGGCCGTCTTGGAAAAATAAGGAAAAGCCGAGGAGTAAAGGGGAGATTTGCCAGGCGAATCCCCTTTACAAAATCGTCTGTAGACTGTCCCCGGCCACTCGCTGAAGACATAACGCATTACCGCTGAGGAAAAACAGTAGAATGGGAGTTTTCTGTCGTCCATGTGACAAGGGGGACAACGAGACTAAGTGGATTCAACTCCAACCAACGCACCGTGGGATAGGTTTGATCCTTTACAGTAAGGCGCTGATGTTTGGACACTAACTAGGTTGCTAGGTGACTAGGCATTTAAACCATAGGTTTGATCTTCACTCCCACGAGAAACAGAAGATCACATCTGATTTATCCAGTCATTTACAGAGGATAGACACTGGCGGTCAACAAACTTGAAGACATGTCGTTTAGGGACCACCGGCCTTTATAAGATCCTGTTGGCACGTTGCGCTTGCTTTCATTTCAACTAAACAGATGTCTCTCACTCTAACCTTTTGTCCTCAGATGGAACTGTGACCAGATTTATGACCCAAATCAACATGATGGGGGCGCGAGCTTTGTCTGCCGTCACTTTATGAATGACACATTGGCTCTAGATACATCCTTGCATTGACATCAAACAATTGGGACTTTCGGGGAGCCTTTTAGCAACAGATGTTCGTCCCAGTCAGGAAATGATCGCTGTGAAGGACCCTGAATGAGCGCACATCTCTACCCCCCCTCCCCCACACAGTTTCACTGAGTAAACATTCATGAATCGAGGGTTGCCATCGCCCACACTTCGCCCATGCTCCCTGGTTTTTCAGTGCGGGCAGACTGAGAAACCAGGGAACATCAGAGCTCCTGCGGCTCGCGACCTGCTAAGACCAGTCGGAATGCGTCACCAAGACCACGCAGCGATGCACGAGACGGACAGGGGACGGGAGGGGAGAGTAAAGGATGTCAAATTGGAACCAGCGCCTCAGGAGCGTTCTGGACCATCTGCTGCGGTGTCGGTTGCGTTCCCTGCCTGTTCCCTCTCTCCCAGTGCCCTCCTCATCTGCAGGCACTGCCCAGGGTCTACCTGTGACCCTCAGGACGCAACAACCTCTTTGCCGTCCCGAAATTCCTAAACTGGAAGAAGGCAAATGGAGACGGATGCTTCCGCGGTGCGTCCGACTGGGTTGTAAGTCCAAGTGGCCAAACGGTCCCCACGGGAGAGATAGTTGCTCTTTATTGCATGTAACGATGAGCTCTGTGTCTTTTACAGCTGCGTCAAGATAGCAAATATTAAAGCAGATAAATCACGCCAAGCCTCACGTAGTCCAAGCGTCTCTTGCGTTGACCTATTTGCAGGGACGATGTGATTGAGATTACATGTGTCCGTACACATCTCGTGGTGTTTTCTTCGACACGCCAGGGAGAGAGTGTGAAGAGCGTCCAAGTTTTAGTTGTCACATTAATGACACGAAAGGCTCTGACGTTCATATTGCGTTCGACAGTGAACTTCCGAGGCCCCAGATGTATCGGCCCCGACCCAAGCAGACGCTGACATGAGTGCCAGACGGCTGTGCAATCACTTGGAAACGCTGGCAAGACTCGTGTGTTACCTCTTTGTAATCTCTCATTGACTCTCGCCTACGGCGCTGGCCGCGCGCGCACACACACACACACACACACACACACACACAAGCACACGTTTGGAACATGACAGGTAGCCGGAAAAACACAATCGTGCCTGATTGAACACTGTGGACGTGTTTAGCCTCCATTGAAATGTTACTGGCCGTGGGATTTTGGAAGTGACGGCGAGGGTTGAGCACAAGCAGCCAGCGCTGGGGTCAGGGCGAGGTTATCCCTCACCGCCTTCCGGAACCTCCCCACCCCCTGCAGCCCCGGCCCTTACGCACCCTGGCCTGGCCCTGCTAACGCCATAATATCTGTTGGCTCCTCGAGTTCACCTCCTCTCTCTCTCTCTCTCTCTCTCCCCTCCTCCTCTCCACGCTCGCGCTCTCTCTCTTGTTATTGCTTTCTAACTCTTTCTCCCAGTCTCCCCCCCCCCCCCCCTCCCTGCCTCCCTTTTCCCTGTTCTCATCGTAGCCCGTCGGTGCTGTCTCCCTGAGCTATGCTTTCACGCTGCCAGGGCTGACTCTTTTGATTTGAGTGCAGTACATGTGGTTGAAATCTGAGGCACGCTGCCCTGCCAAGCCACAGGCCCCGTAATGGAGCACTGGCGCAGCAGAATAGCCCATTGTTCTGGGAGTAGGCCGTCGAGGGAGGGGGGAGGGAGGGAGGGAGGGGGGAGGGAGGAAGGAGTTCTCGCAAAAATAGAAAAAGGAAGAGAGTTGACTCTTGTCGAATACAGCTCCTCAGGTCAAAGGGTAACCCTGTAATCTCTTCGTAAATCACGCTAAAAATGCCTGGAAGTGATTTCAGTTACCTTGTGGTTTTCTGTCCCAGCGTTGGTTTCTGACTGACTACCTGCTCAACTTGCCATTAGAGAGAGAGAGAGAGACAGGGGGCTGATTTCCAATGTCTATATCTTTATTAACATATTTTAAATGGTCTTTTCGCTATATATGAAGGGTTAAAGTTAATATTTATTGACTCTTATGACACTCTAGTCTCTCAAAGGATGTCTCAGCTGTCTGACTCTGTATCAACTCCAGAGGAGGCCCGTCACGCATAGATTGCTTACCAGAATCGTAACTATGAATATCTTGTCATGTTATGATTAAGATCTTTTCTGTTTACAAGACTATGTAACAGGAGGGTAATTTATTCTATCTTGACGATGGCAGTCTACGAACCGCCGCGGTCCTGAAGAAAACATCTGGACTCGATTGCCTCTCGTTCTCGATTGGCTCTCGTTCTCGATTGGCTCTCGTTCTGTATAAACCAGAATCAGGATGCAGCGCCGTACGCTCGGGCAATATTCAACTTAATTAAAATGTGTTTATCACCCAGAGGAATGGTGAGGGTGCACATTCTTCCCAATCACAAGCCACAATCCACAAAATTCCCTCCACCAGTGACGCATGGCCTATAAATGTTACCTCGCCTTTAGGCTTGAATCCTTAAAAGGGTCCATTTTCATCCTGCAACAAACTTTGTTTACTTCACGTGACGAGGCCAAATCCTTATCAGGCAGTGGTCTAATGCAGTCTTGCTCATTAAAATGTGTGGCCAAATGAGAAGGGAGAGCTGGAAAGTTGACAGGGGTGTCGTCTTGGATCAGGGGGAGCTGCCAGGCTTATGGAGGGTTTGGTGCCATACAGTCCGGAGGTTTTCCTTGTGCCGTTTTCCCATCATGTCACTGTACAGTTTTCCCTCCTAAAGCTATAAAAATGAATTTTCTTAGTTTAATGGCTGATCTCAGCGTAAAACACGGGGGCAGCGATGCCCTTTTGGTACGACTTGACTTTTACGGCGTGGTGTAAAGCTATAATTCTTCTCTCTGCAGCGATGTGTGGGGGCGGGCTGGGCGATGACAAGCCACCGTGAAGCTGCGTCTCATTGGTCAGTTACTTTACCAGAGGGCTGCGTTTAATGCTCTCCCTTTGAGTGTAAACGTTGACGCGTAGCCGCCGTGTCTAACACCGGTGCCATGAAACTTTGTTTGTTTTGGTGGCGCTTTGCCTTGGCAACTCGGGTCAGAGTGCTCGGGGCAGCTGAACGAGGCAATCTGACCACCGCGTGTAGCCTTATTCCTGGTCATTAGCCTTGGCTTAGCTGGCTGAGATTGCATGCGTGAGTCCCTGCCCCGTATGGTTCCGTCTGCCGCCATCGCTAGGCCAACGGGTCCGTCTGTTTCCCTCGGCAGCGTCACTCAGTGAGAACCTCCGTATCCATGCTGTCACCGCGAACGGAGGATAAACCTTCTGTTACAGTGGCCTGCTAAACTCTCAACATCTCTCCTTGGTTTTACCGTGGGAGGATAGAGCCCCGACTGTCTTAACAGGGCAGCTGTTTTCTACTGCTAGCCAGTCCTCCGGGAGGTGATGTATGAGCTGACCGAGAGAGAACGGAGGGTTCTGCAGAAGTTAAGAGCCTTAGGTCACAGTAGCCGCTACCGCCGGCGTGCCTCGCCCCCGGTGCCTTCCGCATGACAAGCCAACGTGTGAGGGATTAGCCCAATAGCAGACGATCAATAAAGTGAACGTCGCGTTTGACGTGATGGATGTGTTCCTGTTACCCCCCCCCCCCCTTTCCCTGCGCTCGCCTCGCCCATTAACGGGACAGGCTGCCCCGGCCATCCATCCTGAGCCGCTATAGTTATAGGTGTCGGCGCTAGCTACAACGCAGCCACCACCCTCGCACCCTTTCCTTTGAACCTTAGCTTATCTCCCCTGGCGAAGGTGCAACATGTCTGGGTCACAACAAGACACTTGTGTTTCACCCCGAGCAAGAGGGAATCCCGTTTGAGTTGGAAAAACGCCATATGGGCCCAGTAGGACGCCAAGTGTGTGTCCTGTAGACGGAACCCATGTCCAAAATCCTGACTGTCACCGCGGTTAGCCGTTAGCATCAGGGGTGCCGCAATGATTGATCCCGGTACAAAGTTTTAACTTGTCGGTTGGTATTTCATCTACCGTACGGGGTTAGCATGTCTGCTTACATATACTGCATAGCAGCCCGGCCTCCTTAAGTCATCGGAGACAACTTTGACAACTTCTGGTTTTTACTTTTCTACCTTCATGAAGCTATGCCCTCATCTCATTATTAATATTCTTAACATCTCATCATCAGTCTCCTAGCGAATCTGTAGCAAATATATGGCACACACATACACACACACACACCTTATGCTTAGGCTACTGTTGATGTGCCTTTTTGTGCTTAGTACAGTTGTACTGAATATTTCCGCTCTCACACGTGCAGGGAATATTGTGAGTGGGATTTGGAGAGCGCTTTATCCCAAACATGGCCCATGCCGGAATGAGCGCTACCATCCGGAATGTAAACGCAAGCCGTGTCGTTATGACCTGTGCTGGGTTGAAACGAGAGACTCTCTTTCAATTGTCATGTGTCCTACAAGCACCGTACCTTCCCCTGTGAAGAACCAAACTGAATGGTGGGAAAACACCATTGCTCTTCTGGGCATCCCGTTCCTCCGTGTGGGCTCAGGAACTCTTATCAACCAGAGTACTCCACTGACAAGGGGTCGCGCTCACTACGGACACCCCATTGGTTTGATTTAGTTGGACACTAATAAGGGGAGGAAACCGCTTTGCTTTGCTTTTACGTTTCTCTGTGAATGGGAGCGTTGAGACGCCGTACCTTTTGCATCCTGAGTGCAAGGCGACCCCGATGAAGAGAACCCTGGGAGACCCCCGCACCACCCCCGAAGCAATGGCTTATTATGTGGCAACTGCTTGGAAAACAACACTGTAATTACTCTTTGAAACAGATTGGACCAAGTTTAACTGCGCTGGCTCTTTTGTCAGTTTCCACGGAAATAAAGGCTTCAAGGATTTGTTTTTGTTACAGTAATGTGACTTTTAATACTAAATGTGGTGCGATTACTCGTTATTCTCTACATTTTCTATGTTCACAGAGCTTATAGACATGAGCTGTTGGTCATTCGTGCTAACAGTAAGCCTGTTGTGACCACACGTATACCTTCATCACACACATACTGTGCAGTATTTGGCTGCAGACACCCATTTGAAGAGATTTATCCCTGGTCCCCTACAGAGAATCTCCAGGCTGCCCTGGATCTCACTTTGGGAACCAGGGTGTTGATGTGAAATGCAGGTACAGCAGAACTACTCTAGGAGCACACCGGCTGGGTCTGACACCAGTGACCCGAGAATGTCAACGATAACATTAGTCTGCCGCGTTTGTTTTCTTCCCCCGACCTCCTTTTTAGATGTTCACTTAATATTTCTGGGATTAGCTCTGCGTGGAGACGCGTTGATGCTGCCATTGGTGGAGAAACATTCCAAGCGGGCGATAATAAATCCGGGGGCATGGAAGAATCAACACCTCTTTATTTAGACGCGTCAAAAGACGGTGCAATCTAGTGGTTCGTACATCACAGTACTCTTTAATAGTATAATATATCACATCAAATATGTTCATAAAAAAAAATTAACACCATAAATGTATGGATATTTTATAAAACAACAATAAAAAATATGGATATTTTATTAAAAGGAAAATGTATAATTCATATCATATTCATATGTTTTTATCTTACATATGCACTGTGGGTTATAAAGTACATAAAGCCTCAAAAGCTCAAGGAAAAAGAAGGCTAAAGGCAACAAAACGTATTGCATGTTATCAGAAATAAACAAAACTGTTCCTAATAACCTCACTTTAGTATCAGATTCTTGTGGTTTCTGGGAACATCGATGGCAAGTTTTTAGTCACTGCAAAGCACAGGACACTGAATTGGCTCTCAAGCCCTGCGATTGTCTCTGACTTGCATTGCATTGTTTTATGTGGCAAACCACAAGCATCTGGTGCCTAAAGAGACCAAATAAACCCTGAATAATCGTTATAATTACTGATCACTACTGGCGACGCACAGCAATCGATAGCTTCTCTGTGAGTCTGTGACATCTGTAATAGGCCTGTTTACAGTACTGTGCTGTACCAGTAAGCATCCTCGAGCAAGATGCCTAACCCCTACCTGCTCCATGTAACGGCACCATGTAACTGTAAGTGGCTTTGGATAAAAGCGTCTGCTAAATGACCTCATTGTGATTGTAATTGTGCTGTCCTGGCCTGCACAAGACATGCTGGAAAACACTTATTAGTTATTTCGGTTGCGCATCGCTATCGGGTCTGAGTCGCCTGAGAGCTTGACTGGATTCTTTACAGTTAAGTTGCATGTGTCATCCCAGGGACAGCGGTCAGGAGAGTTCCAGAAAATGTGAAACGTGACTCTGATCGTTTACTGTGAAGGAGTTTTTTTGTATTTTTTTCCCTTCATGCAACCAAGAAAATAATCTAGTCATTTGGGGTCTATTGAAGCTAATCACGCACGCAACGCTTTTAGGGGGAATTTAAATTTGTGTACAATTCAGAGAAGATGCACATTCCTTCCGTGACACTGTCTGGGCAGTGGTAGCATGAATATTCAATTATTCTTCATTTTAAAATTGAGGCTGAAAAACAAAATAAGATCCAGGATTTCAAGGTGCCGTTAAGAGCTGTGAATCTCAGTTGTTGCATGAAATCAATGACACAACACAACCTTACATTCACAAATGTAAATGTAAACATTTGAATGTACACACGAGAAGAATAATTGCAGTTATAGCAGCACTGTGGCTGATGCACTATACTGCGTGTACACTTCGTGGCCCTGACCCCGTGCACATGGCAGAGGACTCGAAGAGAATTCCCTGCATGGTGATCAAGGAAGGATATCAAATGAAGTCAGAAGACAGTGAGTTTCTAGCTTGGCTCAGGCGGTTTTGCTATGCATCAGAATAGAGCCCTAATAATTCCAGAAAACAGAAGAGCTGCAATAATCTCTCCTAGATTTAACTGTACTCATAATCTCAGTTCCCACTGTCAGGGGGCAGATAGAAACATCTTGAGGTATGACTACGCGTCACATATTAGGGAGTGAGGACGAAAGCATTCAACCGAAAAAGGCAAGTTACCTTGAGGGTGACCTTACACCGGGGCCGTCCCCCAATAGATTCTGTACGGTAGAAAGGCCCGGGGCAACCTTCATCCCTCCCACGACCTGTGTCTTAGTTTGTCCTCAGTTAACATCCCTTTAGCTTAACCTGCCCACTTACTCCCTTAGCTGCTTCAACAGCAGCACAAAACACGCTCCTTCCTTTAGCAGACTGGCCTCAGACCTTATCCCACATCATGTAGCCCTATTCGGACGGGATTAGTTTTACCCCTTGTCCTACTCCATCGTCACGTTTAGGCCTTCAACTGCTTTAAAGCATATATATACAGTATATATTTATTTAAAAGAAGACATTTACATTTCAGCACCCCCAATTTTAAGTTGTGGTTTTTATCTTGGCTAAGATGACACATATATGTGTAGGCCTAAATATGTACGTTTAACCTGGCCAATGCGAACAGATTAAATGGCGCTTTCTGTGGCAAGACATAAAGCAAGACAGAAGTCTTACTGTCTGGACGAAGAGCCAAATATGCTGCACTATGTCGAACGTATGCAATCTTCTAAAGCCACAGTTACTCCTTCTGTTTTGGAGAGTGAAGGATTTTGTGTGTGTGTGTGTGTATTCCATCTCATTGTGTTTGGTGAGACCACACTCTCGGCAGAACCCGCTCTTGACCCCGTGAGCCGTATTGCAACCTCATGAAACAAAGGTTTAGGTTGGTTAACGGTCAACTCAATTCATAGAAGGCATGATCTTTTTTTATTTCTCTTTAACCATGGTCGCTTTGCTGTGCGTGCGTGCGTGCGTGCGTGCGTGC
>JAOEHI010027506.1:0-17837 GCA_025447815.1 Percopsis transmontana
GGAAAGGCCTTATCCTTCTAATGTTGTAGAGGGCAAATCTACAGGTTCGGGTTGTTGCGGCAATGTTGGCTGCCCAGATCCTTAAAGAGATGTACCCCATCGTCAGACACACTGCTGGCCAAAGGACCAGTCCTGGCCACAATATAATAAAACCAATCGAATACATTCAAATAAGGTTTCAGTTTGCCTTTATTTAGAAAAACACAGGTATGGTCTCACATATAGCAGCAATAAGCTAGCGTTAACAAATTATGAGGCTAAATGGTCTAGTCTAGAGTGTGTGAATTACTATTTTGCTCAGTGCAATTGAGTTATAGGGAATGGGTAAAAAGCACTCAAAGCTTTAGTTTAAGCCTTGATACTCCTCTCATCGGTTTCTCCAGCTGTAGGTTGTGTATCACCAGTTTTCAACTGTTCATATTAGGGGTGGGGGGAGCATTTTCAAGTGGTTTTTTTCGTATTAATGTCTGTTGAACAGTGACGCAAACAGAGTAATACAGTAGAGCTGTATCTTTCACTTTACATGCTTCCTAAAGATGGAAATGTACTCCTGCACGTCATCAGGGGAGCCCAGGACCACAGGGACCCGCTGGTGGATGTTGGTGGGCTGGATGTCCAGAACATTCATGGCTCCTGTTGTGGCCATTCCTCCAGCTTGTTCTATGATGAATGCCATGGGGTTGCATTCATACAGCAGCCTTAGCTACGATAAGAAGAAGAAGAAGAAAAGACTGACTGACTGGACTGTGAAATGGTTAAGTTAAGTTAAAGGTACCATCATCGATTGTACAGAGATCTACTCTGGCTCACTGTTTATGTCACTGTGCACGAAAGTGTGTGTTGCTGCAGGGGGTAGATCGAAAGGGTAGAGAATAGTGAGTTCTGTGCGTGGAGGGGGGAGTAGAGAGGAGTGCATGTCAGGTGTAAGAGGAGGTTACACTGTAGGAGTTTTAAACCAAACTAACATTATTGTAATGCTAGTTTCAACCACAAGGGCAATTCTGTGCACAAATCGAGGAGTGTACCTTTAACACTGATAATTCATCAAATGTAACATTGATACAATCTATATAATCCATGGAATATACATTTAATTTTTGTTCAAGAAGCAATCTATTACTTACTTTGCCTTTAGGGCTCTTGACATTGGCGGGATATAAAAATATTCCTCCATACACCAAAGTGCGATGAACATCAGCTACCATTGAACCAACATATCGTCCACCATACGGGGCGGAGCCATCCTACCGCAACACAACGCTGATTTAGATTTTGTTTTTATGCCTGTGTACTCTATGTTCAGTGATTTTCAAAGTGGGGGTAATGAGATGATTACACCGTTTTTTAGAATTACTTATTTTTGTATTGTAATTTTTATGTATTGTAATTTTCTGAAATATATATAATACTATTAAAATAAGTGGTTTTAGGGAGTTTACAACATAGTGTATATTTCAGTCAATTAAATTATATAATTTACCTATTTGAAACTGATCACTGTCAAAACATTTCTCTGTGGAAAATGTCTGTGTACAAACTTATTATATATAAACTCAATATTACAGTAATGCCATGGCTAATATCCAAGTACTAGATCATGCCCCTGTAATGATTATACAATTATACTTTTATAATTTTATAACTGCCATTACCTCTGGATATTTCTTCTTCTGTAAATATTCAGTCACATCAGGATAGAAGTGTTGTGCATATCCCTCATTCAAACTGTAGATCTTTCCCTTCTTCTTAATCCTTACATTTCTATCAACCAAGATGAACTCTCCGATGGCCTGGGAGCAGATGAGAAATTCTATGTTATAACAAAAAGTCTACCATTACACCTGAAAGAACTCGCAGATAAAGCAGTTGGGTCATTCAGTCAAAGTAAAAACATGTCACTCAGTAACGCACCGGGTCAAGCATGAAGCAGTTGACTCCTTGGCCAGTGGAGAGGACCATCATAGTGGCACTGCCGTACAAGGCATAGCCAGCAGCAACCATATTTCTTCCAGACTGCAAAGCGTCCTTCTCGCTAGGCTCGTCATTTGTAGTCTGAAAAATACGGACATTGACAAAGAAAAAATAAACTGCTTAAAAAATATTGGAGAAACGAACCATTGTTTATGAATCAACATAGATAAAGTAGGCCTGTACAGCCACAAACCTTCTTGTAGATAGCAAAGATTGTTCCAATTGATACGAGACAGTCGATATTCGAGGAGCCATCCAGAGGATCAAAACACACAATGTATTTACCCTGTCAATTATAGAAAATACTTAGACTATAGACTGCAATGTGCAAACATATTTAATACAGGTGGTAGTCCATGAAGCAGTTTATTTTTATAGACCTATTTACAGTACATGCTGCCCTGCACAGCTCACTAGGTCTACCGTGAAACTCCGGGACAAATATCCTACTTTTATTCTCCCTATTTTGTGTAATAAAATAATAATAAAATAAATATATTTTTTGAAAGACTGAAATGTTAAGGAACTGCTCCGTTTCGAGTACTCCAAAATATACCTTTTACAGTATCGCATTTGTAATGCTGTCATATTGTGAATAGTAAAATATGACTGTATATGAAACGGTATGCCACAGACAAACACAGATATACACACTTGTTTTTCTGGTTCCACAATAATGGCTTTCTCGTCTTCCTCGGACACCAGGACACAGGAGGTGAAGGAGGACTTGATCATGTTGATGACCAAGTCATTGGATAACACATCCAGCTTCTTAACTTGGTCCCCTGTGACGTTCGTACTGCCAGCAATGCCATACCTTCGGAGGGAAGAAGCAAAAAACCCCTGAAAACCATATCAATCTTGATGCAACCGTCAACCACACTAAGGCAAACAAAATTAATAGTTTGGTAATTGTTTTTTTAACACAGTACACTCTGTACACTGAAAGTGCATTATCTTATTGAACTCTGTCCAAGACCTGCACAAGATGTGAAGAAGGGTTTACTCATTTGCCAGCTCTGGTTACCTAAAAGTAGCATGAAAAACTATTGTGGTTACTATTAGGAAGTGAATAAACAAATGAAATGAGAGTTAAAATGTATCCTTACAACTGTATCCTTATTTCCATTCTGGAAATATCATAAATGCCACGCTTTTACCCTTCCACTGCAATATAAAGCCCATGGGACACATTCTTGTGTTAACTTACAGGTTAGCGATTCCAGCTTTCCTGACTGCGGTGGAGATGGCTTTGACGGCAGTGCAGATTGAGTTCAGCAGGGTGGTTAATTCTCCTGTTCCCTGGGCCTTCCTGCCCTCCTCCAGAACAAACCTGGTGAGGGTCACCACGTTGGTGTCGAAGGCACCTCTGTCGGACATGATGCTGGAAAGAGTGGTGCTGGGACTTGGACTTGTCTATGTAGACCCAACATTAAGTCAGGACTCTAAACAGAGATAGGGAATGACATGGGGGTGTGAAACTCTGCCAGCCAATCAAAAGGCCTCTTCGATTACATCTGTCAGCGCAGGCTGAAGAGAGCAAAGTTCAGAGATAACGAACATGTTTTCCTTTACTGTGCGAATGGCTTTAGGCTGATCCAATCACAGCTTTTGGCATGATGCGGTATAAAATGGGTGCAAATGCCTTGTTAAGGAAAACCAACTAATAAAGTTATTTGTTTCTAAGAATACAAGCAACTAAATGGGGGCATATACGGAGGATGCTTGACATCCTAACTAAATCTAAAGTTGTTGTTTTATAATCCTTGGACTTCCCATATACTTTGACATCCCAGCTTTCTCATTGAATATACAATACTGCGTGTGTCAGCATTCATTGGAGAGCTGCATTGTATAAATGTCATTTTCTTTCTGCATTTCTTTTTTGAATTGTATAGTGTATAGTCAGTAGCCTAATGGCATTTTGCAGGACATTAAGTATCAGAATGCCCTCCGTGACCACGAACACACACACACACACACACACACACACACACACACACACACACACACACACAGTTACTGGTCCAACACAAATTATCTGCATGATGATGGATAACAGACTAAGTTTAAAGTTCAAATCACGGGTCAGTGGGTTGCCTCTGTGTACAATCCTCATCATGTACTTTTATTAATATAAGACAGTCATGAAATAATTTGACGTTGTGTATTTGCAGTGCCTACCCCAGAGGTCTGCCCAATTTGTGCATCTCCGTATGACGTACAGCTATGTGTGTGAAAAATGGTAAAATTACCTTTTTTTTAACACGTCCACATAAGCAAGTGTGTCCCGCACCAGTTTCACAATAGCACGGTAAATTTGAACTTTGAACCTAAATAGAAAACGGACTGTTATTAGCTGATAAATAAGCTGGCTAAAATATTATCTTAAAGGCATATCTTATTTACAAGAGTTTTCTTACAAAAAAGTACTTTATAAGAAGAAGAAAAAATATATATGTACAGTATAAAAACTTGAATAATAAATCATGAAATCTTTTATTAGGTGGTTCAGGGTTAGGACATTCATATATGCCTAAGCCCTATTCCTTTAAAACCCATTCCTCTTTGATAGGCCAACTCAAACTTGAAATATTCCCATAGGATGTATTGTAAAGTTATGTTCCAGAATGTCCAACTAAATAAAAGCTACACTGGTGCAATTCTGCCACCTACTGGATGTTACGACAAATAAGATATTTATGCAAAAGTAGCGCAAATGTTCACTGCAACGCACTCTGTGTACCGGTATTCATAGGTGGAGCATATGTGCACGATAGCTTTTTAGTATTTTAGTAGGCTATATAGGATACATTTAGCTACAATTTAGCTACAACACATAACTGTTTAAACATAATCATGTGCTTAAACTGTCGATAAACTATAGATATATAAGATGCATCGTATGCTGTATCTACCAGTGACCTAAGAACAATGAATATTTAATACTAATAGAAGGACGCCCCCCGCATCAACAACTTTGCCGTCTGGTCTCATGTCTGGTCCTAGGTGTGGGCTTTGTGCATGTTGCGCGCATGCGCACTGAAACTCAAGGATCTGCCTGCAAGTAAAGTTTTCTGCATGCTAATGACGTTTCATCGTCACTGCTGAGAAAGTAAAAGGCAATTACGCGGAACTATAGGGCCACAACTGAAGTATACTATGAATGTAAGCACTGTAGTTCTAGACCTCTCTAGAACTACAGTGCCGTGTCGTTTTAGGAACAGTATCACAGCCGATTTTGTTGTCACCAGTATCCTCTCTCCTCCTGTGCAGGTGAGTGTCCTCACCTTCTATTCGTTTAACATTGCAGTTGTACAATCCATGCTGACATGACTCGTTTTAAATTAAATAAAAGCAATACAACAATAATGGAATTAATAATTGAAAGGAAGAATGCCAAAACCTGCTCTTAATATCTCAGTGGTGGTATTAGTAAATTATTTAAATACCAATATCATTTTAGGCCTTTTAATTTTTTTATAGCATCGCGCGCTCTTATGACACAGCGGGTCCTGTTGATGAAAATGTTTATAATAGTAGGTCTAGTTTAGTTTTGCTGTAATTTACATATTGCTCAGTTGATGAGGTGAAAAAGCATCAATGTTTACTGTATGTAATCCAAAGTGTAGCCTACTATTATACTAAACAATAGTGCTTTATGACAATGTAGTGTAATAGGGCATTGCGCCCTAATCCATAATTCCTATAAAAACATGATGCATGTAATGGCATCAAATCATATTTGTGCTTTGAGTCTGCTGTACTTTAAAATCCTGTCAACAATGTGTTGTATAATGCTCAGTCAGAATAGCATTCCATAGGTTTACGTGTAGGATTATAGAGGCCCCAGGAGTTTTGTTTAGGTGCAGGAATGGTTCACAGTTCACCCTAGAGTGCCATGACAATCAAATGATTATAGTCTATTATGGCTTGCAAATTTTTATATTTAGTTTTTTTTTCTCCCTACCAATCCAATTACTAAAAGAAAACTTAAATACACATGGTCAAGATGACAGTTAGAGGTTAAGTTTGCTAGACTACTACTTACAGTTGTCTGATATAAATTGTACTTTTGTTAATATGGGTTACTGTTCTACACTGTACAGTAGCCTACTGTACTTTCTCCTTAGTACCCCCTTAACCCTGTAGGTGGCAGTGTTGGGATGGATGAAGACTTTTCACCACTTAAAATCCTATAATTCCAAAATATATTTTTTAAGACTTTATTCAATTTCTAATTACATATTTGCCTATATACACCCCTTCCAAGCCACCTCAGGTGGCTTTGAACATAACAAAAATGCTATTTGACAAATGTATATGCTTTGTAATATCTGTGAATGGTAAGGGAAAAATGCTAAAAAAAAAACATTTTAACAAGATTAACCTAGATATTTTCTCAGTGAGATTCTTCTAAAGTCTTAGGTTTTTTGTCAGTAAGAGGTGCACATATGAAGAATGTGATACAGCAATACAGTTGAGTGAGAGATGCTGAGCCTGCTTTGTGTACCTCAGCAGAATTATCTGGATAATGTCTTGCATGGCATTGTATTTCCTTTATGCAAGCATTGTAAGGCTACCTGATATTGAGTGTTGAGAGAGAGAGAAAGAGAGAGAGAGAAAGAAAGAGAGAGAGAGGGGGGGAGGGGGATATATGTAGAAATAAAAATGATAAAAAACAGTTAATTGTTATTTCTAATGTCCAGATGTATTTACCTCACTTCGTTTGACCACTGATCATGATGGCTCAGGAATCACTAACTAAGGAGAGTTTCATCTTTACAGATGGGCCAGGTAATTGTTTTTTTCTTTCGTTTGTGGATTTCACAATTTCTGAAAACCTTTTATGGCTAAAGTGCATACATGAACTATTCGGTGTTTGGAGTCATGCTAAGGTTTCAACCACTAACAAATTTAAAAATATAAGATTTGGGTATACACACACTTAAATCCATTTCGATAATGCACTTGCAATAACAATCAAAACAGTTGTTTTCCCCATTTTTTCCCCTTTGGCTATGTAAGAAACACTTAAAAAGGGCTATTTTGCATTCAGTGGTTGGAATTCTTGGACAAAGTCTATGGTTGAAAATCAATGCCAAGAATATGGTTTGCCATTTAGAGGGAAACTTGCAGAGTAATTATAGAGTGGGTTCAAGCTATGCAGAGAGACTTAACATTTGAGGCATGTCTCAGCCAAGGACTATCCTACACTATTGGTGAATGAGGATGGTCCCTCCTACCCTGGTGGGATAGACACTGAGAAGTTATAGCAAAAAAAGTTGGAGGGAAGAGAAGAGAAACTCTTCACTTGTGCTGAACCAGTCACAGATGAACGTATCACAGAGGTAAACAAGTTAATCAAGGATTGAAGAAAGAAATTGATTTAATATTTTTACGCGGTAAGCTGATATAAATTTTTCAATTTATGTTCATAATTGTGAGCTCTTCAAGGTATTTTGTAGATTTTAAAGAATATTTTTTTGCCACTACGCTCTAGGTTACACGATTAAAGTTTTTCTATCCTTTTTTCTATTTTCTATCTTTTACATTTTAAATTGATTTATACCTTTAATAGGTTACTATTACTATTGTTATCATATAGTAGACACTTTTATCCAAGTGACTTACAGTGAGCGGTACCTGTTAGCATCCTTGAGCAAGATGCTTAACCCCTATCTGCTCCATGTAATAGCACCATGTAATTGTAAGTCGCTTAAAAGCGGATTAAAGCATCTGCTAAATGACGTAATTGTAATTGTGAGTACAAGTATTAAGGAGGAGGAATGGGTAAGGCCAGATGTCTATTCTGCCTCTAAATATCATCACAGAGACTTGAATTTAGATTTTCTATGAGTACAATAACATTGTTCGCTTGTTGTTCGCTTCAGAGTCTGTGGAGACAGCCTGTAATTACCACCAGGGCCAGGACCACTTTAAGCTTGAGGAGGATTTCCATAACGGCACCACCATTAAGCGACTAAACTTAAAACGAAGGCCCAGAGTGGCAGCCAACGATGTGGAAAAACCACAGAGTGGTTTGCCCGGCTCTTTAGCACCCTTGCTATCAGCAAGTAGCAATGATTCTAGACTCCTGGCCCTGTCTCCTAAGACCAGGGGTCGACCTCCTCTTCCGCCGCCATATGGATTCTCCAAAGACACCACCAAAAATGAAGGGTCCAAGTCAACCTCAACCTCAACCTCAACCTCTCAAAAACATCCCGATTCAAAGCCTCTGCCGTCTGAGATATCTTTGACTTCGCCCCAACACAACAGCCTGGTTGAAGAGACCCTAATGGAAACTCGACAGCTTTTGGAGCAGGAGAAGCCAACCCAGTCCCACCCTGAACCACATCCCCGTCGACGGCTGGCCAGCTTTGGTGGAGTAAGCTCTGTTGGGTCACTCTCCCCTTTCACTGGCTTGGGGGCATACAATCAAAATAACAATGGCAACAAGCTCACTGGTAGTGGAGCTGATTCGTCTCTCTACCTTGGTGCCTCGCATGGCAGCAGAGGCAGCACAGGGTGCCTCAGGCTCAGCCCACAGAGCTCCAGCAGATCCACCCCAGTTCTGGGTCTCAGCCCCCTGCAGCATGTCCGCGATCAGATGGTGGTAGCTCTGCAGAGGCTGAAGGACCTTGAGGAACAGGTGAAAACCATCCCCATCTTGCAGGTAAAGATCTCAGTCCTTCAGGAGGAAAAAAGGCAACTGTTCTCTCAGGTGAAGAACCAGATTAATAACCAAGATCCAAAAGATGTTTTCAGGAAGACAGCCTATAGCATGGGGAGTTCTGATTATTTCCAGGAAGTCTCTGATGTGAAGAACAGTGTAAAGATGGAAGAGGGAATTGAGAGCATTTTGCAACAAGACTGCACCGGTCTTAAGGAGTTTAGACAACTGACTCAGGAGATGCAGGCGCTGGAAAGGACCATTAAAGGTGGACGTTTGCAAGCACACCATAGTCTAAGTCATAGCTTGCTTCATGTCAGACGCACCAGATCAGTTGCAGTCAACACTGATGACAACATGACAATTATGTTTAAACCCACAAAGGAAGACAAATATGCTTTTGTGGACAGTGAACTGATAGAGACAAAGTCCATTGCAACCGGAGTGTCTGAGGTTGACCTTGGTATTGTCACAGAGTGGGAAGTAGAGATTGAAGCCCACCAACAAATTATTGAATCTCTCAAGGACAGAATTGGTCAGTTGGAAGCAGAGTTGAAGGAAACAGCACTCCAAGCAGAAATGAGTCGCCTAAAGCTGGAGCTTCAGGCTGCAGAGGCTAGAAACCGTGTGGAAAAGGCTTCCACTGCTAAACCTACAACTGACAATAAAGGCACTGAGGCCAGGGCTGACACCAAGAGCCAGGGTGTGGGAAACCATATAGAGTTCAGAGATGCCAGCACAGGGGATAGGAACAACCTTAAGGGATGTACAGCTCAGCTGAGGAGTGTGAGCGTGGGTCCTGACTCACCTATGAGCCACTGGGTGGTTAGGGAACGTGTGGAAAGCCAGGAACAATGTGTGGGGATACAAGTCAGTACAAACACACAGGGGGTCGGGACAATGATAAAGATGTGTGATGTAGAGATCAACACCGACATAATTGGAGAGATTTGGGGAGTGGGGACAGGCCCAATGGAGCATTGCTCAGTGGCTTTTGGCAACTCTGCAGTTGACATGACAGTCGTTGATGAAAAAGAATTGTTTTTTCATGGCATGGCCACAGATCCCATCCGAAGGGTTGACCTTGGTGTCATGGTCTCACCTCAAACAGCCTCACAACGGACCAACACAGTGTCCAATTCAGTATCCCGCTTTACCAATACGAGATGTGCCTTTAACACCAACTCCAGCACCAACACAGTTATCAGTACCCAAGAGAAGCACACCAACACCTCACAAACTTTTACAAGGACAGTGTCTGTGGGCAACAAAGTCAGGGATATTCAAAGTGTTCCAGAGACCCGTTCAGTTGGTATAGGAACTGTGGCTTGGGGAGAAAGTGTGTTAAAAGCATCACCATTATCATTGGCCAAAACATCAACCCGCGACACAGGTATTGGGTTCACCAGCATTCATGATAATTTCCTAATTGGTCTGAAAACACGAAATATGGCCTGCGGACCCTCACACCTACCCGATCCCATCAGGACGAGGAGTATTGGGGTGGGCGAGGGGAAAATACGGAGGTTGTCGGTCGCATCCCAAACACCTTGCCAGGTGCCACAACACTCTGCTCAGCCCCAGTGGGAACCAGAGCTAAATCATTATATTGAGAAGATGCAGAGACTGCTGAAGGAGCAGCAGGGCCTGCTCACCGCGAGCTACAGTGATCTGGGTGATGTCTTTGACCACGCAAACTGTGAAAACACGAGCTCCAAGCCATCCTGCATCAACACAACCATGGCACAAGGAGGTACAGCTCCTGCATCAGACCCCCAGTCTCCAGGTAGAACTACTGTGGATTCGCTGTTCACCTTTGATTGCATTTTATTTCCTACTCCGCCATCTATTGTTTTGATGACCATTCGCAAAGTGACCCCCTATCCACTTTCTCTGCTGCAGCCAATAGACAAATTCAGTCTCCAGCTCATCTCTCAAATGATCCCTGTAGAGGTGATAAAGCAAAGTTAGGAGTCTGTCATCTGAGTTGTAATGATTCAGGAGGGGTCAAAAGAAAGATCCAAATAATGGAACAACATGCATCCTCTGCCTTGCAAGGTAAACCTATATTTCTATGTGTGTACTGTTAGCATTTTAAACCAAAACTACAAAACTAGCAACTTGGGACACAAATATGTAATTTTAAAATGTAATCCCTCTTCTAATCTTAAACCTTGAATTTCTCATTGTGTTGAGAGGCACTGTAAACACCAGAAGAGTACGAGTGAAAGCAACTGTCTGGTCAGAACTTACTCCACATGAACAAACTATATTATTCTATTCTTACTTTAAGCTGGTATGGCTTTACAGGAAGTGGCTGTCTTTGGCTTGGCCAATTGGCTCTTTGTGGTGTATACTTGCAATGACTGGAATGATATTGGGTTTTGCAAAGCATCTCACTACACAGTGGTTTGTGGCTAAAAAAGATCTAAAATTGAATCACATTTTATGGTCTACAAGTGAAAGAATGATTCCCGTGATGTTGACTCTTGTGTATGTTAAATTAATTAAATGTATAAATCTGTGGTGGCTTGTGTCCCATTGTTGTTTCTAGACAGGCCAACACATGTCAATCTGCTTCGTTCTATAATGAAGAAAGAACACAGCGACAAGGTCTGCAGCAACAACAGAAAAAGTTTAGTAAAGTTTATCGGCTTGACGAGAGGGTACGTTTTTAATTCTATGCCCATCTTTTTTCTAATGACTATTGAGTCTATGATCGATCCTACATCCACCACAATGGGGAGATCTGTTTGTCTGGCATATTTTGTGGATAGGCATTTTAAGTAGATTAAAACTTTGTGGTTCGTCAATAGGTTGGAGCCTGTATCAGTTCATGAGCTCTCAGCCTGCGAGGAGATGAACTTAGAGGAAAAGGAACGCAAATGGAATAGGACGTGGAAGGACAATTCTGGTGTGTCTGACCAAAGTGAAATCCAAGCAGGACAAAGCATAGGAATCTCCAACCAGGACCGAAGAGGCTATGTAACCCCAGATAATCAACCGAGGTAGGACCCCTCTCTCACAATAAAACGTGTGTAGAATCACTACACACAATTCAACTCAATAGGTGTCATTATCTTCTTTATAATGAGTGGTGTACTCATTATACAGTGATGTCTATTACGGGGATATTATCTGGCCTAAATTGTTGCCACATAATCTTAGCAACCTATTTCCTTAAGGTTTAAGCTGAATGAGAAGATGTTTTTGGCATGTCAAGCCTTAAAGACCCATCTAACCGATGAAAAGGCTCTATCTAGCAGGGATTTGGTATGTATGAAATGAGCATTTTCTTTCTTTCTCTCTCTCTCTCTCTCTCTCTCTCTCTGTCTCTAATCATCTCTCTCTGTCTCTCTCTGTATCCAAGACAGGGTGTGTTCAACAATTCTACTTTAAAAAAAAAAATGGCTAAGGAATGTGTCAACTTGCCAATTTCTGTCTGATGAATGTTATTTTTAGATGCAATGGATTTCCTGAATCTCTGTCTGTCTGGATACATTTCATTATTCTCACTATGGGTAGGAGGAGAGATTAGAGAGACAGAAATGGCCAAACAGTGTGTAGTATTGAGTTATATTGAAGGTTATATATTGGGTTATATTGAGTTATAGAATTCACCCAATGGTGCATACACATGAACGCGCACACACACACACATCCTATACTTCTTTTTTCATTTCTCTCTTATTCTCAGCAGAAGTACACACAAATGTAAATACATCTATTGTACCTCATAACATATATACAGTCAATCAAACCATTATGCTATAGAATAAGTATATTGTGTCTACACTGCCGCCAGCCTATGCCATCTCCTTCTAGCTGTCTTTGGCATACAGATTTTTGAGTTATTATGTTCTGTGTGTATATCCTCCCAATTACAACACATCCGTTGCTATTCAAAGTTCAAAGTGGTTTGCATACTGTTGTAAATTATAGTGACTTGCAAAATTGGGGGCTTTTAAAGGCGATGCATTTTGTTATATTGCAATTGGAAACATTCAAATGTGTGTGTGTTTGCACATGCATGCAAATAAAGTCTATTTATGTGAAGACTGATGTTTTTTTTCTCCAAAAATACACTTCTTTGTATTCTCGTCTCCCTTTCAGCACATCTGTCTCCATGCACTGCAGCAAGAGTGGTTCTATATTTCCAGCCAGAAATCGGCCGACCCTGCCGCCGTAGATGGCTATCTGTCTGCGTTCAGGGATGTATCACCCTCAGTGCTGCAATATGTACTCAATATGGCTGATGGCAATGGAAACACAGTTCTACACTACAGTGTGTCGCACTCCAACTTTTCCATTGTCAAGAAGATACTGGATTCAGGTTCTGGCATTTTATCTTATCTCCCGTCCTCTCCCATACGTACATGCAATGTGAATATTTGGTTGTCGTATAACCAGTGATACTGATGGTGGAACAGTGTATCTGAGGCAATCCATTCCTTCCGGCTGCCTTTTGAATATTAGCTATAGCAAGAAGGCAGTATGGCATGAAATAAATATCTGAACACACATATGGATTCAGCTTGTTTGAAACCAGCCCAGCCTCGGCCTCAAGATGTCTGTTATTTATTTGCATTCACTTTCATCTTCCAAACATGGACAATGCAAACCTAGGCAGGATGTTAGGACGACACCGCATCTGGCAAGACGTGACAGGTCAAAGAGAGATTCTGTTCTTTTAGGCACTGAAACGCCTTCATTTGTCATTAAAATCAGCTGTTCTGCACTAGACACAGTGTCAGACAGAATCAATACTATTCTATCCACTCTTCCTGGGATAGTTTTTCATTATTAGTAATTCAATATGAGGTGGAGTCGTGGGTTAGGTACGGCGATGCACAGTAAGATGTCTTGAAAGAGTTTGTCGATTGTTTTCAGCAAATATAGATTTCTGCCGTTGTAGATGTACATCGCTAGTGGAATACATGCTACATTTCTGTTCACTGATCATGTTGGACGCACAGTTAAGTACAAAAGTGCATGTGGCTGCCGGCGGAGGGGTAGAGATCGATGCGCGCCCACGAGTTCTGTATGGAGTGGGAGTAGAGTGTGAGCCACTCAGCAGGTGTGGGAACGGCATGCAAGCTCAGGGTTTCAAACCTGTGTGTCAGCTTTCATAGCGCTGATTTAAACTACACGGGTAATTCGGGACACACATTCTTTTTACATTTTTTGTCCTGTCCATTCTGATTAGCGTTCTGATGAGAGTTGGATTCAGTTTGAAAATAAAGTCAATACCCATTAGGGCTGGCCTAATGATAAATAATGTACTTTATTCACATGGCCCTCTCCTTAAGTGTGTGGTTTTGTTTTGTCCCCTTCATTCAACGTCACCACAGATGTGTGTAACGTGAACCACCAGAACAAAGCGGGCTACACGCCCATAATGCTGGCTGCACTGGCTGCTGTGGAGACTCCAGAGGACATGAGGGTGGTAAAAGAGCTATTCACTAAAGGCGATGTCAATGCCAAGGCCAGCCAGGTTAGTCCAGGACACAGTACATAGTTGTTATGGACTATAAGCCCTTTGGCTTACGTGTAGAGCTAGGAACACTTAACGTAAAATGGGGCCAAAATAACAAATAACGCACGCATTGATGCAAGATTGGTGTGCAATAACTATAAAATAATGAATCCGTGTAAACATAGTCATTGATCCTCATACAAGGACATTCTCTTATGTTGTTCTTAACGGTTTTTATGAGAGTCAGATTCAACAACAGCTCGTAAGCTGAGAAAATCATCCTTAATGACCTGCGTAAAATGATGAAAGCCATGTGTTTGTAAATCAATACACGTTTGTGGGACATACAGTAACTGACAGTAATATCGCCATATAAGGCTAGGTTTCCCACACCATCTACCCAGTGGTGTCATTCGTAAAAATGGCAAGGAATTGTAAAAATAGAAGCTTTGTGAGTTTGGAGATTGGAGTCCTTCTTTTAAAGTCTTTCTGTGTAAATACAAGGAGATTGTACACTTAAGACAAGCTCTATCCGTATGACTCTTGCATGAGGCCCATTGTCTCTCATCTATAAATTGCTGTAGTTAAACAAAAAAGTTATTGTTAATACGTAATTCTGTTGAATTTGGTTTACATTTACATGCATAAGAGTACTGAGTATATGGAGCATATGTGAAGTATAGAAAGGTAGTACCTATATTACCCTAGTTTGTATTGGGTTTGCTGATATATTGCTGAGCTATATACAGTACATTAGGCATTTATGTTGATGTATTTGTGCTTGGCCCCTCCGTTTTACATCCCAGGCAGGTCAGACAGCACTGATGTTGGCAGTAAGTCACGGCAGAATGGACATGGTGCGGGCTCTCCTAGCCCAGGGCGCAGAGGTAAACCTCAGAGACGACGAGGGTTCCACAGCGCTGATGTGCGCCAGCGAGCATGGCCACACCGACATGGTTAACCTGCTGCTTGCGCTGCCAGACTGCGACCCCAGTCTCAGCGACAGTGTGAGTCATCTAATGTCATTCTTGCTGGGTTTGTTTGTTTGAGATTATCTCTTTCTGTCAAACACTTTTGCTTTGAATCTTTAAAAAGTTAGTTAAAAATATGTATTGTGTATTATATATACAGTATATACAGCTATGGAAAACATGAAGAGACCACTGCATATTTTTGTAAATATAATAATATGACTATAAAAATATAAATACTGTAAGTACTGTATATACTATATCTTTTTTTTGTATATACAGCATATTCTGTATAGTTATTAGCAACCCCATAATGGAAGTAAACAGGATGGACCTCGTTCAGAAGAAGTCCTCAAACATAATTCACTGTGTACCTAAAGTATATCCTTCACTATAGTCTATAGCTAACATGAAAACAAACATTTTCTTTTTTGTATCACTTTGCCTGCATTTTAAAACGTAATCAGTAATACCATTATCCGCTTAAAAGGACTGTAAAGCACAAACGCGTCTAAACATTTTCACTGATATATTTTCACTCATCCTAATGAGAAATTCAGCACAGTAGCTTGAAAGTACAGTATCGTATGCACGGTGAAATGTACTGTATATAGCTGACATCTTGAAACGTACAGTATACGCGTTTGTCTATTTCCATACACAGGATGAAAGTACAGCTTTGTCTATTGCATTGGAAGCAGGCCATAATGAAATTGCGCTGCTCCTTTATGCACATGCAAACTTCTACAAAGGACAGACTGTGGTGTGTAGCCCAATACTGTATATTCACAATAACTATTTCAAAGAGAAAGCCTATGTATAGACAGAGATAACTTTTGTTTGCGTGCGTCTCTTTTTAGGGATCCCGTCTTGGTGGGAAGTCGCTCGCTGGTGGAAAAAGCAATCTTGAATAAGACAATGCCTCGACTGTCGTAACTTGGCTTTGCTGCTATTTAAAATGCTTCCAGAAAAGAATGTTTCATGCCAGACAGGGGCTTGGTATCTTAAGCATACCTTTTAAGAAGCTGTGAATCTTCCACACAGCATGTTCTTATACCCAGTGTTTACACTGTATTTGAACACCATGTTTTTCAGTATGGTTCTTGGTTTGGCTGCTTGTATGTGAATGTTGAGGCGATGCCATGTACTGTAACATGGAATAGCAAACTCTACTCACCAATTAAATGCACCATTATTTATTTAGGATTTGTATAACTTGCATAATCAGGAAAACATATAAAGCATGTCAGTATAAATCTTTTGAACAGTACATAAAACTGATGACAGATGCAATTTAAAGAATATTATACAATGTAATTATATGTCTACAATCAATAGTTGCCTTTTCCTGTGATTCTTTATTGAGATTTTACATAATTTTTTAAAAATCAATAAATTTGATGCTAGGAAAGCAGAACATCATAAAGACTAAAGATAAAGATATATATCTGTAAACATTTTGAAAGCGATTAACTTTGTCTTCATGCGTCTTCTTTATGAAATCCGAAGGCTAATTGATCTAATAAAGTTGTTTCATGTTGTTATGTTGTTGTTGTGATCAATTCTGTTCATCATAACGACAACCACAGTACAGATTTGTGCCTTGGACAACAATTGTCCAAGGCATGAGATACATATATACTGTATGATGTTAAATGGACTTCTCAGCAGGAGGAGAACATTGTGTTTTGGGTCTTTTGTTGACAATATAAAAAATACAAAGTTATACTATAAATTAAGTGTGGCTTGCTGTGCATTGAGAACAATGTACAGCAGTGCTTACATCTCGGGCAGCATGTAATGCAAAGCAATGCAAAAAAAAACAATACAATTGTTGGTTAAGAAAGCAGAAAGATATTTCTTCTGTGGAAAATCAAATCACTGATGTGTGCTATTGCTACATGGGTTTAGATTAGCTGCCCTGAGACCTGGGTGTTTGGACTATGTTAACCTCCTTACCCTTGTCAGCGTTTGGTTTTACAGTATAGCTAAAGTAGTGGCATGTGTCAAAAATGGACATTACTGGCCAGCCCATTGAGTTTTGACACTCCGGGGCCTATAATCCTATCTTGATCCTTACCTTCATTTATTTTATTAATTACACTGAATATGATACTCACAATCTAGCAATCCTACCTTCATAAACTGTATCTTGCAGGTCACTGCAATAAATTGCATATCCATATTGTACTGTAGCCTACATTTGAATTTGCTTATTTTTGTTGTTTTGTTTTTGTGCTGATTTGTATGCATTGCCTGTTGCCTGACAAATACCTGCCTACTGCTTCTGGTTTGTTACACCTGAGCTCATTTGGATACTCTGACCTTGAATTTTAGGTTACGGAATTGGATTGTGATTAATCTGGACTGTGAATAAACCCCCTTTTACTGAATCTGTTGGTCTGCGTGTGGGTCCTGTTAACCAGACATATTCATGAATTAACTTTAGTAGAGCTGTTGCTGGATTTGATTGGTAGTTAAAGTGATATATCATCTGCATTATAATTTAAGGAGATGTTGTGTGTAGTTATAATGTGACCGAGGGGAGCATGCAAATTAAGAGCAGGGTGGGTTCAAGGACTGAGCCTTGTGGGACACCATAAGAAACTTTGGAGCATTGGAGTTTCACAAAGTGACAAAGTGACAATTGGAGAGCTTCAAAACGAACCAGTTGAGAGTTGTAGCTGTGATGCCAACATATGTGGGAGGGAACTGTGTTGAATGCTGCACCTACCTGTAGGCCTAC
>JAOEHI010027517.1:0-48353 GCA_025447815.1 Percopsis transmontana
ATGTTTTTCCCTTTTCACACCATTCTTTGTAAACCCTAGAAATGGTTGTGCGTGAAAATCCCAGTAACTGAGCAAACTGTGAAATACTCAGACCGGCCCGTCTGGGACCAACAACCATGCCACACTCAAAATTGCTTAAATCACCTTTCTTTCCCATTCTGACATTCAGTTTGGAGTTCAGGAGATTGTCTTGACCAAGACCACACCCCTAAATGCATTGAAGCAACTGCCATGTGAATGGTTGATTAGATAATTGCATTAATGACAAATTGAAAAGGTGTTCCTAATAATCCTTTAGGTGTGTGTGTGTGTGTATATTTTGCACAGGAAGTAAATGAGTAAATATTTTCCCTTACCAATGAATTGCATTTTTGTTTAAAGGCACACGATTTGTTACCGGAATTACCTTTGTGGTTAAATACAGCGATACAAAAATCTTGTTGTTCTGGCGTGAAACTCCAAAGTGCATGCCCCTGCTACAACGGAGTGCTAAGTGGCTTACAATTGAGAAGTGTAGCTTTATCCAAATAACTCGACTAAGCATCATATTCTTTGAAATTACCAATATACAATATAAAATAACTTTAAATGGCTTCTTTACCTTCTTGAGTATAATACAACTTCTGGGAATAGATACAAGGACAGACTACAGAGGCAATTCAGTGTTGAACTTGTGTAGGATAGTCTCAAGTTTAATAGCTTAACTTTAAGTAAAGCTTAACCAGCAAAGGTTCTGCAGGAGCCTATAACATTGAAGCAATACTTGCACAAAATTAAAGGTACACTCCTCGATTGTTTTACCTACCTCGACAGCTGTAGGGTTAGAGAAAGATGTGAGCAGTCGGGTGAGGCATGCACTGAGATTTCAACAAAAACAGTGTTTTGAAGACATTTATGTTGTTTAAACAACAATTCCGGACACAAATCGAGGCATATCCCTATATTTAACGGTACAGTACAGATTTAGCTTGCCTAATTTCCTCAGAAAGGGCATTATATAGGCTACAGGAAGCAAAGCCACAGTTAGAAAACAGTGTTAAAAGTTTCATGGCAAACAGGGCAGTGGCCTCCTTTTTCCTCAGCCATCTATAAATGAAAGAATGAAAGCAAATTTCATCTGACAATGTCAAAAATGATCTCACTTACATTTGTCATCGCATGGTTTCCATAACCATTCTAATGTTTGTTCTCCAACTGACCCCTACTGGAGATAAGTGACTGACTTACAGCTCATTTCATTGATGTCTTTATATAAAAGGTTTTGATGTATAGCAGGTTTGAGAGTTTTTCCTTTTCATTACAAACCCTGCGCCATAATGGACCTGGGTAGAGTCCATTTAATTTTCCAGAAAAATAGGGACATTTTTTCACAAGCAGCTTGATAAGAAGGATTGGAGGCATATTGGAATTAGCAAAGTGTCAACTGTTTACATCGACTCAATTAAATTAATTGACTTAACTTCCGAAGACCTAATGTAACTATGGCAACTTGTGTTACATGCATGATGGACAGATTGCATCCTGTGTCACCAGCAGGATGAAGTGCATGAGAGATGCAACATTCAGTACAACCAACGTCCGGTCAGAACACTCAACCTTCTCATAGATGAATCAGCTGTAGAACTGCGCTAAAAATACCCGAAGTGCCTTATGGCTTCTTGGCCCCGGCTTTACCATCAGCTGGCCTTCTTGGCCCTGGCTTTACCATCAGCTGGCCTTGTACAAACGCAGTTTCATCAAGATTCTTTTTATAGAAACTCCTAGCTTGCTTTGATACTTTATTGTAAGTAGACTTTGCTCTTTGTCTGCAGAACAATAACATTTTTTAGGTGGTACGTGGCTCCATTGCATTAACTCAATGAAGGATATACGACAGTTTCATCACTTTATTAATGAGTTTAATTATTTATACCAACCAACAAAAACAGTCTCTCTCCCTCCATTCCTCTCCCTCTGTGTAATCTCCTCTGTACATTTATACCGTTCTGCTCCCAACAATGACATTTTGGCCCTCAGCGAAGGGCGTTAGCAGGACCACAACAAATTAAAAACCCACTTGTGGGAATGAGGGGCAGAAATAAGTTTGCGCTCTAATGGCGCACAGAAAAACGTGAATACATTCCCCTAGGGTTGCAGTCAAGTAACTCTACGTCAGTTATGTTGTGGGACGTAACAGGTTAACTCCCAAGGTTCATACACAAAAAAAAGGAAGCAAAAAGTCAGGTGGACACAGGAGACTGCACAGATCAGACATCGCCCCTCCCACCCACCCACCCACCCACCCACACCACAGACTGATCTGTGTCCCCTGCCAACCGCTATAGATACAGAGGTATGTAACATTCCCTTCACAGAGACATTGTGACTGCGCTTGTTGGCAAGCGGCAGCAACTACAAATCATACTTGAACGTGTGGATCAAAGTACAGTATCTTGGATGTTGGAATATTTGCATGTGACAATGTTGGACTTTAAATAGGAGGGGAAAAAAATAAAAGGGGAAAAAGCCCCCTTGCCCTGGAGACCATTGCGCCAACAATACAATAAATATAAAATAACTGATAATTATGGGAGGGAAGGCAACAAGAGAAATTGAGGGAGAGAGAATAAAAATGAGAAATATTTTGTTCTGTTTCCCCCCCCCACCCCGAACTAGGGACTGAAATTAAATCGTATTTACAGACTTGAGGAAAAGAGGCGGGCCGCGGCTGCAACGGCTCCCGTCTACTATAGGAAAAAAAATTACAAGAACAATAATATAATAACAAAAAATAACAAAATAAAAAGGTACTTGATATTTACAGGTTTAGCAGTGGAAGAAAGATAGGGAGGGGGAAGGAATGGAAACAGGGAGGCTCCGATAAGTGTGTGTGTGTGAGGGGGGGGTTTCAGGGTGCGAGAGCGCTTCCGGTCTGACTATTGTCAACGTTGGGAGTCTAGTGTCGTCAAGTCGGGGGTTAACATGCATGGTGCCCATTTGCCATGACGCTCTAACCAAGCAGGTCTGTGCCTACAGTATGCTTTCTGACCAAATTGACACACCCGGGCCAGCTTGACAGCTCAAATAACATTGTCCTCATATGAAACTGTACAAAATGCTGTATGAGAAATGATTATTCACTCAACAGACTATGTGGTGATATGACTTACAGGACATTGGAGCTTAATTACTACAATCATCTGGACAATTATTACTAGACTAAAACGGAAGGCTACCTCTGTATAGGGCGGTCGTGGTATTAGCTGGACAGTATTACTAGCAAGCCCCCTCCCCTCTACTCCCTGTGCAACACTTTTGAGATGTAAGATTTAACTGAAAGACTGCGTTCCATATTAAACCAACAAGAACGTGATTTTACACTAAGGTAAATGAGCGCACACTTGCCAAAGATCCTCTCATTAAAAACAAACAGAAGAGTTAAGACATCTATGAAGAGAAAAGATGTCCGTCTTCTACAACAGACAGTGGCCAACCAATTTAATGGCATTTAAAATCACCTCTTTTTTAAAATGCCACAGAGGAAGCAACATAATTTACAATTTTGCTCTGTTTGATAGACATTCGGGCTAAAACAATGTTGTTAAAACATCCTGTCGTTTTTCTTTCCTTCGCCATTCTGTGGAGTATAGTAGATAACACTTAAGTCGAGTAAAGTGGGTGGGGGGGGGGTGGCGTAGCAGAAAGCCGCTGGCTTTTCTTCCAACGCTCCTACAAAGGGTTGCGCTTTCTCACATCACAACCATTGCAACGCTACCAAGGATGATTGTCCATATCAGTCAGGCCTGAAACACGCACATAGTGTCTCAGCTCCGCAGGCCAACTGGACTCCACACATAAAATTTGCCAATACAAATAAATAGTACATAAAAAAAAAAAAAAAAGGGATAAAAGTCAATTATCATAGATTATAATACAGAAGGTCCAATTGGTAGATTCATAAAACATGTACAGCCCCTCCCCTCCTTGTATTAATAACACCATAGCCTAACCCCAAATATCACCTCCGCAACACTGGACTTTGTTTTTGCAGTTGTAGTCTAAACCCAAGAATAGCTGCTTTGAGGTTTCTTTAAAAAAACAATTAAAAAAAAACAAACAAAAAAAACCATCCTTAAAGTTCATGTGCGTCTGGAAACTGTTAACATCCAGGGGTAATACGCAATATTGAGTGTCTGTGTGCAGTTTGTGTTTTTTTTTTATCCCCCCCAAGTTCTGAGGAGTTTGGAGCCAGGGAGGGAGGTTGGGAAGGAGGGAAGAGCAGGAGAAGAGAAAAAAAGAAAGGGGGAAGACAAGAGAAGGAGCAACAGGGGGACAGGTGCTCAGGTGCTGTTGTTGATGGATCCAGGTGCTGAGCTGGGCTGGGCGGGACTGTCTGAGACATTGCCCTCTGCAAGAGGAAGAGTGGAAGCTCTAGTAAGTCGCACATCAACTCATTACTTAAGTGAGAGAAGAGGTTTATTGGCCATCACTGTAAAACCAACAATTGCATAGCCTGACAATCTAAGATCTTGACATTGACAATATTAGTGCTTAACCCATTAAGACCTAAGGTGCATTCTTAACAAGCATTCTAAATCCTAAGGCATGGTGTGAAAACAACTGCCTAAAACCGGAGGGTTTTCTGAAAACATTTGAAACTAGCCTCTGCAGCAGAAACATGAAATAAAAAGTATTTCATTCCAGTGAAATCACACCAACATTGTGGATGGGAAACCAACTCCAACTCTAATGAAACTCCAGTGCTAAATTTTAGTTTTGGTTAATGTTCAAGGCATATAATATCATTCATTTCTAGCGAATCTCTTCATTACACCAATATTGTGGATGGTAAAGAGTTTACGCTGTCTAAACAACCAGGAAATGCCGACGCGCCAAGATGCGTAGTAACAGAGACTGTTATTTTTGGTAGTGTACCTTGGCAAGAGGCTAAAAAACTTTAAATCCTAGAATGCATTTTGCATTCCCCACCTGTATTTCAGCAAATCACGATGCAGTTAAGTCACGGATCTTGAAATCGATGATATCATCTAATACATGCTCACGTCGCATCTGGTCTTAAAAAAGGGAGAAGGATGTACATGTCGCACCCGGTCTTAAAAAGGGAGATATGTGCAAATGTTGCATCCGGTCTTAAAGGGTTAACAGAGCCTGGTGCCTACAGCTTTAAAAACATTGGCTTCAGATAAGGAGGTAATGCTAGACGCCATACATACCGTGTGAGGCGGGTGATGTCTGTGCACGAGCGTGAGGAGGAATGAGTGTGGAGTTCAACTGAGGCTGGATAGAGAGCTCTGCAAGAGAGGGAAACACAGGAGATTAACATGACATCGCATCTACATTTAAATGCACACAATATTCCGCGAGTTGCCCTTTTTCCGAAAAAGACAATATACCGGCTTAGCTGAAAAAGAACACTCCACCAATATTCCGGAATACATGCAGCAGTCCGATTAACATAAAATATCCCCATAAAGTGCTGGAATGCAATATTGATTATTGTAAAGACAAATTATTGTAGAAGCTTTGTAAAATCCCCAACTAAGATCCATTTTGGAATGCGCTGTACAGAGCACTGCTAAAAGCGAAGCAATACGAGCATATACCACATCTTAATCCAAAAATACATGTCAAAATTACATTTTGATGGTCAAAGAGTATGTTGTTTATATGACACGCTGAATAATAGAGCACTATGAGCACACATGTAAAGCCACTGATAACAAAGTGACCTTCCAGAGCTGCTGTATCTATATATAGCTTGTCAATAGTGCAATATTGCGAGACAATAGAAGAGGGGCAGAGCAAGAAAGAAAGCACAGTCAAGCGCCGGCTGGGGAAACTGACCGACGGGGCTGAAGTTAAAGAGAAGTGGCAGGTCTCGCCCGCTGGGCAAGCGGGTGTTGGGCTGACGGAGCTCATCAAAGAAGGCGTGGGCGCAGGCTTCCAGAGGGGACAGCCTGGTCACTGGCGTGTACTCCAACAGGCGGGAGCATAGCGAGATCGCCTCAGGAGGGGTACGGGGCTTGAACACCTGCCAGAGGAGAGAGACGTGACAGTGTTTACATGTGTCACAGCAACAAGCCTGGAGTTCTCCCACAGTGATGTGTGCACATTTTGATCATTTTGTCAATACAAAATAAAAATTTTTACTCATCTAATCTGTTTTTAATCAATGCTGGTGCTACATAACTTATAATGGATGTGTCAATACAAAGACTCCTGCAGATTCCTTTTATCACAAAGAAATACTACACAAAACAGACCGCTTAATGTGACCGTATCAACATAAATGGCATCAGGTTTTGTTCCAATTTTTTGCAAAACAATTTTTTTTTGAATCTCACAAAATATCTCAAAAGCAGCCTGCAATAAAGCAGGGCAACACGGCTCTGCTTTTGTATATTCATTTTTACAGCCATGTGTAAGACAACGCGGAGATGAGGGTAAACTGTACCTTCGTCCAGGGGTGTGCTTTTATCTGTGGGAATTTGAACTCTGTGTAATTTGGGTTCATCTCTCGGATCTGCTCTCTCGTTGGAGTCCCCAGAACCTGAAAACATAAAGAGCAGAAGTACAGAGGTTATTCAATATATGACACACCATCTTGTTCCTGCCTGTTCACAAAACCGTGAGAAGGGAGTTCAACAATGCAGGATAAACACTTTAGGGACAGACATCGGGAGAGCTTCAGTTGTTTTTACTGAACAAAAGGGGTGAAACAATTAAAATCAATATACAGATTTTTTTTTGTGCAAAAACAATGTAATTTACAACTGGATCAAAAGGTGAATGTGTGTCTTTGTATTATAAAATACAAAATTATGCATTACACTGCTGGATTTGGGTTTAGATAAAATAATGATAGCGGTGTGTATCTCTCCATCTGAGACAGATACGATGTGCATCTTGCAGTGGTGTTTTCTCCCGGGAGGCCAAGGGAAGCCAGGCTTCCTCTGTTTTCAGACTGTAGTTGTCATTTTAATAAAGACTACGTTGTGTGCCTGTTCATTAACAGGTGTTACACTGTAATCCATGAGCACTGGAATGTGTGACCCTAACGGTGATGGATCACACTAAATACCCCAGTCTGTAAAATGTAAAATCAAATGTATTTATAAAACACATTTAATAATGGGGGAATTCCTTCTCGTTACAAGCCCCTCTGATGCCTCATAATGCCCAAATGACGTAAAGAAAAAACATGAACACATTTTAGAAACAACCATTGAAATAAACTATGAGCTAACATTTTCTAAAAATTTTAGTATTTGTGCATGCATGTATGTGTGACATTTGCAAACAGCGACCTCTGCGGTCAGATTACGGTGCAAAACTGGGACATACATAATAGTGAGGTAGATGTTTCTAAGGTTGTATTAATCTCTTGTGAGGTTTATTCAATGCACGAATGCAAAACCAAGTGAATCGCAATTTGAATGATACGCTAATTAACATAAACTCGATAAACCTATAGTATAATAGTAAAATTAATTTTGCAATCATTATCTCCACTATCATCACAGCATTTACAATTAGGTCATTTAACAGACACACTCCAAAGCGACTTACAATTACATGCTGCCATTACATGAAGCAGATAGGGGTTAGGCATCTTGCTCAAGGATGCTTAAAGGTAGGCCAACTCTGGGGCTCGAACCCACGACCTTCTGGCAATATCGCATTAAAAATATAACTACACATTTGTTCATCTACAATTTACGTAGTTTGTTATTTTTTGTTGCCTTTCCTTCCGTTTCAGATAAAGGGGTTCAATAGACATTTATATTAGGGAAAAAATAATAATCATGGTCTCAATTCTAAGCAAGAAAATCGTGATTCTCATTTTATCCTGAACTGTGCAGCCCTTCTGTACATATAACTGCTAATTTACAGCATTTTCCGTCATATATACACAACCTAAAGTGTGTAAAGTCCACAACAAGGATACAATCATGCTTGCTGGAACATTGTATTGGGTGGCACTAATTTTGCATTTGTGTCAGTTAGCAGCCCATTATATCTAACAATGCCACTAGGTTCTCCTCAAACCTCTCGGCTGCATGACTGCAGGGCTCGCTAACCTTGATGATCTCTACTAGCTGGTCCACACCACTGTCCCCAGGGAAGATGGGCTGTCCCAGCAGTAGCTCGGCCAACACACAGCCGGCTGACCAGATGTCAATGTTGGATGTGTAGTCAGTGGCACCAAAGATGAGCTCCGGGGCACGGTAGTACCGAGAGCAGATATAGGACACGTTGGGCTCCCCGCGAACAAGCTGCTTTGCACTGGGGGAAGGGGGGAGAAGAAAAAATAAAAAAAGGAAGGAACCAAAGCAGAAAATAGGGATACAGTTATAAATTTCATTCTCTGTATGATTATTTCCACAAAACTGTCACTCGAGTCACAGTGACAGATGTACAGGGACAGCTGACACAGGAAAAGATGTACACAAACAGACCGTTACCAAAACATGCACTCAGGACACAGAGCCGGTCACCGAGACAGAGGAAGACGTATTCAGGGGCGCTGTCTAGTACTGACCTGCCAAAGTCGCACAGTTTGAGGATGGCAGTCTCTGGGTCCACCAGCAGGTTCTGGGGCTTGATGTCTCTGTGACACACGCCCTGGGAATGGATATAAGCCAGACTGCGGAACAGCTGGTACATGTATACCTGAAAGGAGAGAGTAGAGCGCCATGTTTAAGGAACGATTTAGAAAGCAAACAAATGGCATTTTGTTATCAATAAAAGACAATGAACCATCTATTCCTGTGCACGGTCTATACATTCTGATAATGAAAGCCATTCAAATGATATCTCTGACAGTAAAGTACGTTTAGAGACAGTCTACATTGTTGCAGAGTGACAGTAATGGTGTGTTCCTATAGTCTTGTCCTGCAACCCACCGTCAATTCTCCCTGGCTTGTGTCTAGACTTGCAAACAAGATATTTCACAGCTATACTACTGTTTAGCCACTAGATGGGTCAAGAAAATAATATACATTTGGCGACACAAAACAATAAACCAAACTCTACAACTATGGGGAGGGGGCCATAGGGGCATACTTTTACATACAGTGCTGAGAACGTTGCATGGTTGTAGTCTTCCTTAATATGCACATGTGTACGATTGAGTCACTGTAGCTGTAGTGGATTTAGAGGACAAGGCGGTGTTCATTTGTGCCAGGCCTTCCCCTACCATTACAGCCCTGGTTTTAAAGTTAAAAACCAACCACAGTTACCAACACCATTATCCAGTAGACATTCAGACAGACAGCCTTGCGCATCTATTTCCAAACTCAAAACAACCTCTCAGCTTGTGTGCCAGGGCTGTGTTGACTGCTCAGGGGGAGTTGTTTTGATGTGCCAATCACTTTGACCCTTGCGTTTGGTTTTAGGCAAACTGTGTGGGTGGGTGTTGACAGTGGATGCCGGGTAATGTCTAGCGCAGCCTACGGGCAGCAGAGAACGACGAGTGGCTGATCTAATAGGAGTCATTAAATCATATGCGTCAACAGTGGTCTGATTTTATAACCAAAAAATGCTCCCATCTCCCTCCAGATGTGCACACAGCACATACACTGCCGCCTGAGGGTTCGCCATTAAAATGAAATAAAAAATACCAGATGTGCATCTCAATAAAATCAGAAATCCTGTGGTTTCAAAACAGTGAGGCGTAAATCGGCGTAAATCAGCGGAATGCGTCTGTGGGACGCTCGTGCGGCGCTTTTAATGACACATCATCATTGCCCACGCAAAGTAACACAGAGACAGCAGGCGGGATGCAGATTAGAAACTAATCACAGGCGGATGATGGATTTAGGAAATGACGGGTAAGAGAGAAGGAGGAGAGTTTGACTTGGGACATGCAGTAATGGAAGCGTGACGTTGGAGGAAGGATGCAAGGCAGGAGTGAAAGATAGCAGCATGCGATGACAGGGGAGTGTGGAGAGAGGCCAAGCTACCAGCTGAGGGCACTGTGTGTGTGTGTGAGATTGGCATGCATATCCACATCACAGGGGAACAGCAGGCTGAGGTGGGGAAATGGGCCATGAGACAGCTATAACGCACTCTCTCTGCAGCTACAGGCACAGTAAACACCCCCCCCCCCTCTACACACACACACACACACACACCCCTACCTTTCTGGGAACGCAATAACATTGCATCAAAACAATGTAATTCACATGGGAAAAACTTTCCCCATTTGCTTGCATAATTCCTAGAACAGTGAGCCGTAAAAATCCATTCACCAAAAGAGGTGAATGGATTTCCACCTTCTGTGGAAACAAACTGGCAGGCTTCAAACAAAATGACTAACCGTTGTCCCACATTCAGACACTTTTGCTATTCGAATAATTGGCACGGTGCACAAGCAGTTATTTGGTTAACCGTAAGGGGGCAACTTTATTGAACATGTTTGCCATAAAAGATGAACATAGAACCAGTGCTACCAGTAAAAACATAAAAACCAGTGACTATTTGACAAAACAATTGTTAGCTACAGTATCATACAGCTGCCAACACCATACTCCCTCCCTCAACATGATGATGGCTATGATGCATTGTGCAGATACCCGAATACAAACCCCCCCAAATAGAAGAATAGAATATTCTAAAATCTGTGCACAACCCAGTCCCATTGTACTCTACCTTACCTCCCTCCCCCTAAATCTATCTATAGAGATATATCTATCCAACTATCTATAGAGATATATCTATCTACATACATATATACACGGTTCCTTCTGGATGACGTTGGCCATTTTCTGTAAACTACCGGTTTAAAAATAATACTCAAATCCTGCTGACCCGTTTTAACACCTGTATTCAGACTATTATATTACGATAAATGTATTTTTAGAGAGATGATTGGGGGATTGATTCTTACTGAATCTCTTTGCCTTTCCAGATTGCAGTGGGGCTAGCACCAACAGACCTGAAATATCACTTAAGCCACCCATCAGGTCAAAAATGGCAGCAACTACCATTTAACCGTCTTGTATTCCTCTTTTTCCTAAAGTATAGAACTGTAGACCCTGTTATGCAAACCCAGCGACGAGGGAGGGTCTACTCACCTTGACGTAGATGATAGGGATGGTGGTCTTGGCTTTATTGAAGTGCCGGGCCACCCTGTACACTGTCTCGGGGACAAAGTCCAGTACAAGGTTCAGGTACACCTCATCTTTCTGGTCAAGGGGAATAAGAGAGAAGTGCTTAGAGATCAATGAGGAATTTAAACCAACCCGAGATGAAGCACCCTTATGAGATAGGGGCTGGAACTCAACACAAATAATTTAACCAACTTTGGAATACAAATGGGTTTAAGCAGGCAAAAGGGCAACAAAAATTTTTAATTACCCACAGAATATGAATATAGACTAAAATATTGATCTTAATCCGCCCCTGCTAAAGGAGCATATGAATCACCAACGATGCATGTGCTGTTAAATGGCTGGGCGTGGTAGCATATTGTCTTCTCCAGAAAATTAATGCTTCTTGGCTTATTAGTCAGCACATACACACCTTCTCTCCGCTGGAGTAGAAGAAGTAGCGTAGCCTCACGATATTGCAGTGGTCCAGTTTCCTCATGATTTGTAGTTCTCTGTTCTATGGAGGAGACCGGAGAAAGGAATGGTGAAGGCTATCACTACAAATAGCGTTTCAGCAACAGAGTTTTGGAAATGTGGTCTTTTTATTCCTCTACTTGACAGTGGAAACATTAAAGAGAAGCATCTTATATGTGGAAGGGCCATTTTCAAATGATTCAATAGCTTCCTAGAACAAACCTGAACTACACTCCTAACAAAGTGGGGCATCTCTGTTGTAGTGAATGTATGTGTGTGTGTGTGCGAGCGCGTGTTTATTTTTTGTTTGTCTTTGTAGCTTTGTTGTTGAAACCAGCAACACAGGGAGCCTAATACAGATTTTCCCATTACAAAGTGTATCAGATTGTATTGAGTCGGGCATTTAATGAGTGAGCAGTGGGAAAACTGGCACAAAAAAAGTGGTTACGTCACTTCAGACTTCAGTCTTTTCCTTCACGTTCAGTGAAGAGCTTACTGGTATTAAGTGCTTACATTTCTAATAAGCACTTGAAAGGTGGAAGTATTAATATTGAAAAATGTCTGTATTTGACTACATTTGTTACCTCAAATATTTTAATAATGCATATTGCTCAAATGATACACTGAAAAGTAACAATTCCCATTATGTACATAATGTACCGTGAGCAATCATTACCATTGGATCATGTTAGTACCAAGTTGAATTGAGACACTTTGAAAGGGAGTCCTCTCACCTTAGCAGCAACACTGTCCTGTGTAACATTTGTAGAAAGTTTGTGGAAACTATGACCCATTTCAAGTCAGCACTTGTGACCTGTAACAAAGCTATGCAGTGGAATGGAAGCAATGTGTGCTCTGCATGTGGATTGTCCGAATCTTTAAGGCCATACTTGCAAACCCGAAATTCAATCCAAAGCCGTAGCACCTACTGTTTCTATGAAGTGTAATATAATCAGCCTTGCATAGAGACTATGTGAAGGTAACCACCAATCTGAGCAGGACTGTCTCAGCATACCTTAAACCTCTTGTCTTGCAGAACCTTCTTGATTGCCACCATCTCCTGGCTGTCGATGAGGCGTGCCTGGTAGACCACTCCAAAGGAGCCATTGCCAATGACTTTGATGTCTGTGTAAGACACTTCCTGTGGGCGATCTGGACCTTGACCGGGTGTGGCTACCACCGTCGTCACTTTACCGCTGTCTCCTGTTGGACAAAAAGCGGTCCAGTTAAGTAGGGTCCCTCCCCGGAGATTACTACTTGATATTATACAGTGACATAAGTCAGCAGCGCTAGAGTAATGAGTCAGTAATTCACACATCCAGTATGTTGCCTGACGCCATACTTCCTTCCTGATTACCTGCAATGCCAGAGATGGAGAAGTCCAAATCTATACTGGCTTGGGGGGGGACCCAGAAACCAGAAAATAATTCCCAAAACTAATATAGAACATGTTGCACAGAGGCGGCAATTCTAATATTGCAGTTCTGACCATTAGCAACCTTGCCCAAAAAGAGCCCGCGGGAAAGGAAGATGCTTAACTTCAACAAGCTCTCCCCTGGTATCTCTGAAGAGCGTGACCCCAGTGGTGGCTCCCCAGACACACTCCACTGGCTGGTAATGAGCCGCAATACTCCCCACATCACTTTCCCCTCGCTTGCCTGGGGAAAACTCACTTATACTCTCCTCCCTAGCCCTCGCAATCTCCCATACCTCGGTGGCCCCATTCCAACAATTTAACCCCCCCCCCCTCGAGGAAGAAATTACTGCTTTCGTGTAGTGTGCAATTGGGAAAATACATACACACGCATTATATTACTTTATATATTTTTATGACTACGTATGTAGCAGGCATGCGATTGAACAGAGTACAAAAAAGCAAGAAAATATACAGACCACGGTGCGGCAGCCCTAAACAGTGACATTCCATACCTTTTCCACAAATCTACTAGGGCCACATGTTTGCTCCATAGTGGTGATCCAGAATCTGTCCTTAAAAAACAGGTAGGATTCAACTGGTGGAGGCTCTACTATAGCATATGGATGGTAAAGCATGACCCATGACAAGCACTTATTAATTTAATTTAATGTATTTTTATATGAATCAGCAGAAGCAACCTAGAATGATTTATTTACCGTTTTAAAAACCCAAATTTAAAGACGTTTAAATATACTTTTTGTTGATGTACCACTGACGCAAGAGTGACTGGGGTACGCTGGTGTCGAATTGGGCAAGTTGAGCTCGAGCTAAATGCAAATGAACATCCTCGACCATCCAGCTTCAGCCTATAATTAAGCAATAGGCACAAGAGACCCTGCTATATTGCACAGTTGTAAGGGAACCCCGGCCTCCTAACAACACATTTGAACTGTGACTACATACACAATATAACACAGGCCTTGATTGCCTTATTGCTTTTATAAAGCCGTTTTTCAAATATGAGCTGCTGTATAAAATGAATTTCAATTTAACATGGAAATTAAGCTTTTTATGTTCCTCCACCAGAGAATATAGTCTTCATTGCTACACAATGCACAAACACGACTGAAAATAACATGACCGTTATTTATCGGTCACCGAATTGACATTTCTTTATCACAAAGTAAAAAGCCAAAATTCCTTCCGGGGTGTGCGCATATCAGAGAATATATAGCCTAGTGTCTTTTACACATGGTAATTTACCATTTGTGGTAAATTACAGGGATAACCTTTCAGGGACCGCTAGTGATTTTCTCTATTCACATATAACTCTACATTCAGGAACATTTCCCTCTTGCACCTTTTCACACATGCTATTGCAATGCCGGAATAGATGGCGGTAATGCATCTGACTTTACGGATGCTAACCGTCATGAAACTCTACAGAAAAAGATGCAGATACACAATCAGCTCTGTATGCTTTAAATTTCGTGCATTTCATTTCAGAATGAGACGGCATACCTACCAGGTGAAATAAGATTGTTATAAATGCGGCATTATGCTACTGGTATAATGCGATCGATGTGGCGTGAGCCTGCCACAAGCATCAATCTGCACAGCAATTTACGACGGCTTACATCAAACGGACGTAACCCTTTACGTGCCTGTTCCCGCAATGTTGCTGCCTTCATTCACAACACAGCCATTTTCCCTGAAATGTTATCACTGCTTCAAACGTGTTTTACCCAATCAGCTATCGGGACCGAACTATCCGTTTTAAAGCCTAAATGTCCTAAAAATTATATTTTTTATGGATCTGCATGATTCACGTGGGTTACATTTTCAGGTTGGAAAATCCGTAATAATCCGGGGGGGTGGGTAAAAAAATATCAAATCGCATGTGGGAACAAATGCTAGGCATGTGTCCTTCAGTGCTGAAAGAGGCTCACTGTCTGGTTAATGTTTGACATTGTGGAAAGCAAGCAACCTGAGACACTTAGTATCCAACACTGAGTGACAGTTGTAGTTAGGGTCAAATAGTAGCTTGACATGTCGAAGCTCAGGGAGTATAGGTGTGTGCTTTGCACACCAGACCAGAAGCAATGAGACTGGAAGGGAGGAACCGTAGCGAGGAGGGCTGCTGCCAAACTGCTTGTCAGAGCCTGCGATGAAATCGCATGGACACCAGTACAGCCCGGGTGCTGCCAGTCCTTTTCTTTACACACTTCCACCTGCCCTAACAAGACTATTCCTGGCCTGCAATGAGTCTCTTTGTATCCTGGTTGAGATGCAGATCTTCATACCCCCCCCCCCCCAATAAATCGGGCTATGTATCTTAAAATGGAGGCTGCTGTCTAGGCATATAGGACTAACCGACAATGTGGCAGGCACTGAACTATTGCATCATTGGCAGCATTTCGGTCTCACTACTAACATTTAACACATTCAGGAATTTAGTAACAATTCTTTCTCCAGAAAGCTACAGGTCAGCAATTACAGCTTTAAAATTAATCTGAAGTTGGGAATAGGTAGAAATCTACACGGTTATGCAGTTGACCTAGATAACCGCTTCCTAAAGTGAGTCTGCTGACTGCGTGCGTATCCATTATAGGGTTCCACAGGGTCCCCTGCTGAGCACTGCTCTAGACCACTTTGACCTAGACCAGGAAAGGACAGCTCGCTAGATATCAGCACAATGAAATTCTTTTTTTCCTCCTATTACACTCCTTTCTTCAGATGGTGTACTGTAACCAAATCGAATTATTTGGGATCCATTTTGGGGTGGGAGGGACTTTCCAGACACAAAAATGTTTACAAACCAGCAATCAAGAGTATATGCCCTTGGATCATCAGAGACATTCCCTTTTAGGTTGGTCACATCGCGAGTGAGGGTCCTACAAGTTACCATGCTGAAAAAGCACAATACCTAGTTCACCACCGGCTTTCAGCATCACTTGAGTCCTCTTTTTAAAACAAGTTGAGTCAGAGGGGACGGCATTAAATATAGAGCAACTGTGGCATGATAGTCCATTGAATAATGAATGCAAAGATGAGCACTCTGACCAGCCGCCAGTGAAGTGCTTTGGTTTCTGTGGAAGTTAACAAGGCTGATGAGGACAAAACAGTTGTGAGGTGGTGATTTCTACACCCAGACATGTTTCAATAGTGTTAAATTATTCTGTTGTTTAACTTTCAATATAAAAAGGCAAGGCATGATGTGCTAAAATGACCAGTGACAGAATGTTATGCTGAAGTGGGGGCCTCGACGAGGTACAAATAAAACCGAAAAAAAAGACACATACTCTAGCTTCACAACTAACAAAATCTGCCTTAGAACAAAATCTTGCTTCTCTTGACAACAGCGTCACCGTTCACCTGCAAAAAATGGTAAATATATTTCACAGTGTCATTAAATGCAAAATGTCATGAGTAAGCTGCTCCCGTTTGCAACACCGTAGCAGTGCTTTAAACCTTCCATGCAGTATAGAAGAGCAACTTTTAAACAGATGTGACCATATAAGTTTTACCATACCATTTGACCAATGGTCAAACACGGAGTGAGAACAACCATATCAAGTTGCATTCTAAACCAGCCAGGGAAAAGACAAGGGAGCCAAACACTGATGGGTTACATTTACTTCCTTCAGCTAACACTGAACAAGTGTTAGTACCGTGAACCAAACCAGACTCTTGCTTCTTTGCCTCAATACAAGTTCTTACGCTGTCGTTAAGTAAAAAATAATCCATAAGGTTCAGTAACACTTTACATTGAGTGCTTTAACAATGCAATGGCAAGTGATGGGGGAGACCCCATATTATTGCATCACGAACAGGGCAGGTAGATCATCATGCTGGCACATTGTTGAGTGTTGGCTTTATATTAGACCCCTACTGTCACCTAATCAGTGTATGGATATTTGGTAGTTGAGCAGCAATAGAAACAGGCAACATACAGGTGGCCTTTAAACCCACAAAAATGTGTTATCTAATATGCGTTCAACTCCTTAAAATCACTTTACCAAAATGAACAGCAAATCGTCTTAAAATTAAAGTGTCCTTTGACACATGTATGTATGCATATATATAGCATAAGGCTAGAAAGATGAATTCAGTAACGTCAACTGAGGCTAACATTAACGTTAGTAACCAAGCAAACTACAGGTTTATAGGTGGCAGTTAATCGTATGCGGGTTAATTTAAATCCTATCAACCTAATGTGTAAAGAACTGATATTAGTTAGATGGCGATCCGACTAACATTAGCTTTCCTGGTCTTGGTTTATAATAATTATATAGTCAAGATCGGACTGGATTGAGGACGACGCCTATCCCCGATAATTTCAATTCAACTCTTTCGTGCTGCTACGGTAGCAGACTAGCTAGCTTCTACTTGTGACAACGACAAAATGGTGAAAGGCCGACCAAAGCCATGGTTACAATTCATTGCTAGAACCGGTGGTACATTTATACATAATTTGATCGAAATGCGAAAGTGTCGGCCTTCATCCCAATACAAAGATATATAATTAAAATTTGCTATAAGTTACTGTGAAAGCCCTTGGTCGCAGAGGTCCCTTTTTGAAAAACAATGCTAGCGCTAGCCAGCTATCTGACTTCATACGAGCTAGCTGGATGGCTAAAGTTAGCTCAGGGATAGCAGACCGATAGTCGACGGGACATTATAAAACGATAAAATTGTAGTAGACATTTAAAGAAGTACACTTAATTGTTGGTCCCTTTCGTATAGACTTACATTGCCATTACAAAATCATACTTACTGGATAATTTCAAATTTCCGAAGCTCGTCGAGCCGCTTCCAGTGGCCTGTGAAGCACCAGTCTTTCCTACCGAGCTCCCACCGGCTACGGCCGATCCGGCACTGGCTGAAGCGGCTCCGGGAGCTCCTGGAGGCTCAGCAAATGAGCTGGTCCTGGGCCGCCCACTGCCGCTCATATTTGTGTGAACTAAAGCCGGGGCAGTGGGTAGTCGTTATAAAGAGCCGAGCAGGCACAATCCGAACCTATATATACAGAGCTATGTTAATGTTCGATATAAATTAAACTACACTTACAGCGTTCTCTATAGGTTACTCTTCTCCCCTTTCTTCCTCTGTGGAACAGTAATGGTGGGGGGACTGGGGACGTGACGCACAAAAACGTAAAGATCGTAATGATTCATGGGTAATAGAGTTTTCCGTTGTAAAGTGTATCATTTTGTGAATTAATTTGACCTGAACTATTTTTACCTTTACATCCATTCTCACTTCAGTGGAAAACTACTTTGAGGATGTACTTATATAGCTACACATGCGTAATGAACAATTTGCCGTATGCTCCCATTCTGTACGTCTACGACTCTTCGTTTGATACTTAAAAGTATTTTCTACATATTTATTGCTATAATATATTGCCAACATTTAAAAAAAAATAGGCCCATACAAGTCATCATTTGTATATTGTTTTAGAATCCCTTATTTATGACTGTTATTGAATGAAAGTTCCATCTCCTTCCTCTTAGCTGGTACTGATTTTTTTTATTAAAAAAATGCCATCCACTCTCTAAAGCTGTCCAAGTGATTCGACAGAAACAATAAAATCAGTCAAATATTTATGAATCGTACTATTTCGTTCGCCGACAAAAACTACAATGACCATAAGCAAAGCAAACCTTACATGATCGACAGATTATCTTTCCAATCATGGCTTCTGAAAAGGCCAGGGCTACCGCATGAGGCGGGGCGACAAAGCACAAGAATGGTGGCGATCGGCGGGCAAACGTATAATTTCGTTTATTGAACGGTAATTCGTTAGGGGCGCCTTTAAAGATGATAATTTTCAGGCCACTATCAAGGAAAATAGTTATTATAAAGGTAGACCGATGTGAGGTGGAGAAGTGACGAGCACACGAGTGATAGTCCAACGAGAGTACATGAGGAGCAAAGAAAACGAAGGGCCCGTCGTCGTAGCCGTAGACCTTCGGAGAAAAGTAGGTAGCGCCGCCTGACGACCGCCGTGTACCGGGGAGCCAGTCTTAGGAAACTGCGGTGCCGAGGAATAGGTCTTCGTTATCAAGGGGAGCGCCGCCAACAGCTCTCCATATGCCATCACAATGGAAACAACTCTATGAGACACATTTGTAGGTAACGCTATTAGCATTAGCTATAATTGAACTAGAAACATATTGAGAAGGCCGTTTACTTAAACCTCGCCATGATTAAATTGTTGGATATTCCTTGACCAATGAAAAAAAATCCAACGTTCATAGCATAACGTTACATGAATTATCCAAGTCATCAAGCTGAGACAATTAATTGCAATGCCAACACGTAATTTGTAATGCTTATGATGTTTTGAGGTAAATGTCCCTTTTTCTATTTCTTACAGGCTGTTGCACAGACATCCTGGATGGGGGAAAATAAGTTTTTTTGTTTTTTTTGTAGGACATTGCAATAGAAGTTTAGCTTCACAGTCATCACCACGACGCACCTTTCAGATCCTCTCGCACACATTTTAAGTGTATGACCAGCCAGCGAGTCCCACCCTCCTCATCCTTCATGACACGTTTATTACTTGAATAAAACGCATCACACAACTATGGCGGATCAGCTGGAGGTGCCAGAAGGGGTTTATGTGGAGCACCAGTACATGTGCAGCGAGTGTCACCAGCTCTTCAACACTTTGGAGGATGTGCTTGTCCACCAGCAGATACACACAGGGCAGGAGGCCGGAGAGGCTGTGTCCATCCAGGGAATGGAAGAGACACAGCAGTACCAGTGCCTGGAATGTGGAGCGCTCCTGGTGAACTCGGAGGAGCTGTTGCAACACCAGGAGATGCACATGAGAGAGGCGGGCATGGAAGTAGAGCAACAAGGTGAGCAACAGTGCTTGCGTACGGTGTGGTACATGTGTATGCATTTGCACACTGAGAACGAAAGTAGTGTAAAGAAATAGTGGTGCTTCTGTGCATGATACACATTGATATTCAACCTGAACAGCACAGTTATTAGGATGTTTTCATGTTGAAGGTACACTTCTCACCCCAGCCCCAGGTCACTATATAAAAGTGAGGCATTTATAGGAATAGGGGTAGAGAATGGTGTGAGCCTAGTAAAGCTGCAGGGGGAGTAGTAGAGAGGAATGCGAGCCGCTCTCAAGTGTGAGAGGGGCATATGCGTTTTTGGTTTTAACCACATGGGTAACTCCTGACACAAATTAAGCTGTGTGGCTTTAAATATATCAATCAACTGTTTGTAGTAATGCTAACCTTTTTTATTTATTATTTTTTTTTTTTAAAGAACCTTGAAAGTTTAATTTAAATAGTAAATGTATTTTGAGTGTATTAAGCATCCACCAAAAAAACTACAACTGTATTTGCATGTGTTTACAGTGGGGCGGATTCTTTATGATTGGTTCTTGATGATTGGTGTATGCCGTTTTCTAATGTCAGCATAGCACTGTACAGAGAAAGTGTCAGAGGAAGACATCAATATTTAAAAGAACACTTCTCTAATTTTGAATTAAACATTAAGGCACTCCTTTTAGTTTAAATGACAATCCTTGCTTGTCGGTGGATGTGTGTGGCCGTTCCCCAGAGATGTGCGAGATTCTGGAGACAGCAGAGCCGGGAGCAGATGTCCAGATGTCAAGGCCGGTGCAGTACCAGTGCCTGGACTGCCTGGCTCTGTTTGACTCGCCGGAAATCTGGTTACAACACAGGCAGACCCACAGCAGGAGTAGCACGCACAGCAAGACTGAGACCGCGGTAAGGGACAGGAGTGCACAAAAGCGCCACACATCCCACTCTGTTGTGTAATTATATGTAACATCCACTTTATACCCTCCCTTTATAACAGGAATATATGCTGCAGCCTGATGGAACTGTCACTCTGCTGAGCAATGTGCAGAACTACGTGCTGAGCGAACAGCAGGCGGAAGAGATCTTAGCACAGGTACATGGTATTGTAAATGTCCAACCTTGACACATTTAGGAATGGAACAAAGGCGTTCAATGGTTCCGATTGTTACAGTTACTTTCCCCACCCTGGTGTGTATCCCTGTATCCCTGGTCCAATCCCAGGTCCTCGCCCAGCAGCAGCAGCAGCAGCAGCAGCAACATAAGCTCCAGAGGAAACGTGAGTCTGTTTCTAAGCTTGCTACGCCTCCCCGCGCCTCCCTACTGCCTCCAGTGTCCCCCTCCCCCGGCTCGGCCACCATGCACCTGCAGATCCTCACGGCGCAGGCGCTGGCTGACGTCTCGGCCAGCCCGAGCCAGCGCAGGGGCAGGTTGCCCCTGCTGCTGCCCGCCCTGGGCAGGCTGGAGAACGGCGTGCAGAAAGTGGAGATAAGGCTGGCCCCTGCACACCAGGCGGCAATGCAGCAGCCCACAGAGGTGTTGGTCGCCCACCCATACGAGTGCTCCGAGTGCTCCCTGCTCTTCCAGACGCCCGAGGACTTCCTGCAGCACCAGGGGGAGCACTTCCTGGCCCAGGACAAGGAGAGCGGCGAGGCGGGGCTCATGAGCGGCTTGGAGGAGGCGCGGAACAGGGAGGAGCTAGCAGAGAAGGCAGAGCTGAGCCGGATACGGGTGGTGCTGGCGGAGAAGAAGGCGATGGAGTGGGCCAAGCCCCAGCAGTGTGATCTGTGCGACCGCACGTTCACCTCCGCCAACCGGCTGGCGGCGCACAAGCGCGTGCACGAGCAAGGCACGCACGAGTGCCCCGAATGCGACAAGGTGTTCAAGAAGGCCACATCGCTGCAGACGCACATGCGCACACACTCGGGGGTGGCCCGCTATCTGTGTGTAGACTGTGGCCACGGGTTCACCACCGAGATGACCCTCATTATGCACAGGTAAAAGGGAGCACTTAATGGACGCTTTTATGCAAAGCGACTTACAAATACATGCTGCTATCACATGGAGCAGATAGGGGTTAGGCATCTTGCTCAAGGATGCTTACAGGTAGGCCAACTCTGGGGCTCGAACCCACGACCTGCCGGCTGGGAGTCCCAACCCCTAGACCACCAGACTATCCTGCCCCAGCACGTCATTTATCCCTTGCAGGAAAATTCCGAAAGTTAAGGTTTAGGATTTTCATCTAAAGCTAGCTCTAAAGTGTAAAGATGTGTCTTCAGTTCATTCCCTGTTGGCATTATTGTGGGATCGTTGGGAACTCTCTGACAGTTGGAATCAAAATTTGGTTTTAGAATAAGATCTCTTCAATGTCGATGAGTGTCAATTATATTTGGTATAACTTAAATCTTGCTCACAAGGTGCCTCAACATATCCGGTAATGTTGTTGCATAATAATGTTAATTTGTTTCTTTCCCCACTAAACTACAGGAAGTCCCACATCGCAGACCCCCTGCACAGGTGTCAGTTCTGCAATAAAACGTTCACCAACATGACCAAGTACCTGTACCATCGCCGGAGCCACCTCAACCGTGGCGACTTGGGCACACCCATGCCTGTCTCCATGGTAATGGAATGAGATTATACCCTGTCCACCTCGCCCTCAGCCTCGGGTTGCCTTTTGTGGCCGTAATAGTTTTGGCCTGGCCTGGCCTTTTGTTTAGACGTAGATGATGGAATTCTGTATGCTCAGTTGGCTAAATGGCAGGTTTCATTACAGTAAGAGTTTTCAGCATAACAAGCAGACTTCTGGAGAAAAATCTGAATGAAATCCTGGCGTCTGTTATGGCCTGCCTGAACAAAAGGAGAATTGGAGTAGGATATTTGCTGACGTCACTGTTGTCCTGCTTAGGTGGTCGCCCCCATGAGGGCCTCTCCGTCTGCTCTGGCCATCGTGCAGAGGGCCAGAGAGAGGAGGGAGGCGGAGCAGACGGCTGGCCTGCTGGCTCCTCTCACAGACCAGGACAGGCTCGAGGGGGAGCCCACACCGAGCAGAGTGGCTGGAGGAGAGGAGGAGGCGCAGAGGGAGAGCACCGCTGGGATCAGCGCTGCGTGCTCAGGCTCCAGCTGTGACTTCCCACATGTTCCGGAGGCCTCTGAGACTGGTTCAGCTGTAAACCAACTGTGTGACGCTAGTGTAGTGGCGGCCTCTGCGTCCTCTGAGCCAATGGAGGCTTCAACCGAGTCTTCAGAAAAGAGGCCCTTCTCCTGCCGGTCCTGCACCAAGACCTTCTCCACCCAGATCCAGCTGGTCCACCATCGGCGTAAGGCACACGCTACGGAGTGCAGCTTCATGTGTGGCATCTGTGGCAAGTCCTTCAAGAAGCAGACCCACGTGCACAACCACTTGCGCACACACACCGGCGAGCGGCCATTCCAGTGCTCAGACTGCGGCAAGACGTTCTCGTCTCTGGCTAACCTGATGCGCCACAACCTCATCCACTCCGGCGAGCGGCCGTACCGCTGTGACGTGTGCCACCGCTCCTTCTCCCAGTCCTCCAACCTCCGCCAGCACAGCCTGCTCCACTTCAACGCCACCAAGCTGGCCTGCCCCGACTGCCCCGCCACCTTCCGCTGGCCGGCCAAGCTGGCAGCGCACCGCTACACTCAGCACCCGGGGGCGCCCGCGCCCTTCCCCTGTCCCCACTGCGAGGCCGGCTTCCTGACCCGGAGGCAGAGAGACGCCCACTGCCTTGAGGTGCACCCTACGCAGTGCGCCGCCGACGCAGGCGGGACGGTGGGCGATGCCGCCCACGCCCAGACCGGCACCCAGCCGGGCGGGGAGCCATCCACTTCGGCATCAGGGTTGGGAGAGCCAGAGGCCTCCACCGCCCTTGAGCGCGGAGGTCTAGATTGCACCATCTGTGGAAAAAAGCTCAACTCCGCCGCCAACCTGCGCCTTCACCGGCTGAGCCACTTGGGCTCGGGGCCCGGCCGGTCGCGGGGCTCCTCGGCCAAGCGCCCCAAAGCCCACCAGTGCACTGTCTGCAGCAAGCTGTTTGTGTCATCCTCGGGCGTGGCCCTCCACCAGCGGGTCCACACCGGCGAGCGGCCTTTCCCCTGCCAGGTGTGCGGCAAGCGCTTCCGCCAGAACACGCACCTCCGGGAGCACCTGCGCACACACTCGGGCGAGCGGCCTTTCCGCTGCGAGATGTGTGGCAAGGGCTTCATCCAGAGCATGCACCTGGCCGAGCACCGGCGCACTCACACGGGCGAGCGGCCGCACATCTGCTCGCAGTGCGGCAAAGCCTTCAAGACCTTCTCCAACCTGAGGAATCACAAGAAGACCCACGCCCGGCAGCAGGTTACGGTTCAGGAGGCTGCCGCCCAGCTGGCCGTGGACTCCAGCTCCACGGTGGCCCTGGTGGACGCTTCTGCCTTGGAGATGACCAATGGACAGCCTCAGGTCATCCAGATCCAGACAGCAGACTTCCAGCAGGTCAGATTGAGTTTAGTAACAACTCTTATGTAACAACTGCAAGCACATGCTAATGGAGCATATCTGCTTCCTTTTGAAGTGACTCACTTCAAAGATATAAAAATTATTATTTCTGAAGGTGAATGCATTTGCCTCTTCTATAACTTGTTTACCTACGTCTGTCCTCCCAGGGCCAGGGAACCCCTACGATCATGTGCAATGAGTTCGGGGAGACCATTGCCATCATAGAGACCAGCGAGGGGGCGGTGCTGCCGTTGGAGCAGGCCTTGGAGATCTACCATACGGCCCTGGAAAACGGCATGGCCATGGACACCATTGCTGTGGATGGACTGCAACTCCTGTAAAGACCAGTGGGGGGCAACAAATTCCTGTAAATGGAGCTGAAATAGTTCGAGTGCTATTGTACTCCTGATGCGAAAGGAAAAACGAATGCCTTATTGACTGTATAAGTAGGGATTCTGTTTCACAGTATTGTGAATTATAGAGATGACCCCACAAACTACTGCTTTGGCTGTGTATCTGTCTGGAAGTCAGAAACATTTACCTTGTGTAGTCAGTGGTTAACCAAGAAATAGCATGACAATAAACCGTCGTTTGGACATATACATTTCCTTGAGAAGTTTAAAGATCCAAAGCTGTGATAATGCACTGGCAAGAATAACCCACATGAGAATCTTACTGAATCACACTTCTTTAACGTTTTGGTTAGTGTTATTTAAAGTGATACTGTACATGACAAATAGAAATAACATGACCAATTATGTGTTGAGGGCTGCTGTTTGCACCTCAGATTAAAGTTTTTTATGATCAATTTATACCATTATATCAAATGGATGTGATATTACTTGTGTTTAAATGCGTAATTAATGCTGTGTAAATGCATACTATTGTAAATAATTTAAATAAAAATTTTCCAAGTTTGTCAGTGTTTGTTAAAGCTTGTGTACAGAACCTTCTTTATATTAAATTATGTTTGAAGCATTACTTACGGGGTTACATTTTCTGACATTCAAATAAATTGCATTAGGCCAAGTACAAATTGTAGTCCTTTCTGGGATCTGCAGGTGACTTGTGTTAAAAATGGAATTCAGTTGTGTTCGTGTCGGGAGAAAGAATTTAGACTCATTCAAGGGCTTTTCTTTATTTTTGACCATTTTCTACATTGTAGAATAATGAAGATATCACTACAACTATGAAATGAAACTGGTATTGTATATTTGTTTTCCTCAGCTCAATGGACCCTTATAGCAGACATATCATAGGGTAAACAGATTGCACTCGTTAATCATAAGTCCGGCTCTATCTTGTTACACATATACAAAGTTAGTGAAACAAGCCATTGTCAATGCTTGGGCCCTGCCATACCTAAATAAATGGATCTATAATTAATGTTATGAGCTACACCCGTTTTCCGTACAGTAACTCCTGTGAAAAGAGTTAATTCAGCTCACAGAATCCATTACTCATCTTGACAGTGAAAGAAGCAAAAATCACTTTAAATTGAACATCTATTTTATTTGTATACTGAAAGATACAGATACAAACTTAAATTATTCATAGAAATTCCTCTCTTGCATACTGTAACAGCAAAACAAGGGAGTTTTAACACAAAACGTTAATATCCATATTTATTATTGTGACTTAAGGTTTTTTTTTCTTCTCCAATTTCATTTTTTTCATTTCTTCTGTAATGGGTGTCTTTAAAAGTCAATTACACATTTCCTTAATAATATAACGAGTCTACTGACTCTACAGTAATTATGTACAACACAACCAAGTCTTACACAAAGACATAACCAATATTGTAGCCTCTTTGATTAATTACCCTCCCCTCACTTCCCCTAGGTTTCCTCTCCAACCACCCAAAAAAAAAAAGAAAAAGGAGGCGTGGAGAGAGCAATAAAGTGACAAAGGGAGGAAGGAGGCAAGGAAAGAGGTGGAGGAAAGAGAAATCCATGTGGCAAGGTTATGAAAATCAGACATTGGTTGTGAGGGAGTTAGTGGAGGAGTGGGGAGGGGCTTATTACTATAGAGAATATAAAAAAAGGTCCCCTTTTAGTTTGCGTTCCTCATTGAAATGGACAATAAAAAAAAAAAAAATAAAAAAAAAAAAAAAGGATGCACCACAGGTCCTTGCTGCAGATAGTTACCCAAAGGGAAGACTGCAAAGAAAATAGAGGGGCACAGGTGTGGAAAGTCAATTTTCACACAAACAGCCTCCGCCATTCCTCCAAAGTGATAAAAAAAAAAAATATATAAATAAAGCCCATAAAGAGAAACAGTTGGCAGAGTGGTAAGAGGAACGTGGCTCTGCCAATCGGCACTGAGGAACAGCGTTAAGGACCAGGGTTCACCACAATGATATGAGGAGTAACAATAGTCAATAGTAATAATACAACAACATATACGGCAGAATAATGACAATGTCAAATAAAAATCATCAAATTGTTCTCTATTAAAAAACAAATGAATAAAACTGCTTGGCAATCGAGGTCAGGCTCATTCAGCCCGACCTCTGCTTGCATGACTCAAGTCCCCCCTAAAAACGAATGTGTGGTTTGGGCAACTAACACAATTCAGTCATAATAAGAGCTGGGATGTGCCTGTTGACTGTGGCCCGCCTCTTTCCTTCATGGCTAGCAAATGAGAGGCACGGGAATGCTTAGGTTCAACCCACTGCTAAGGTCAAACATGGGAAGGCGGGGCTTGGCCAAATTAAACATTTGCAGGAATGATGCCGTAGCTAAAAGTTCAGTCAGTCAATCAGTCTTAATGGACCTCGCCTGAAGGTCTACGCTTGAGCAATAAAATGGAGAAACAACCAATAAAAGGATAGCTCCGATCCATCTCCATAGCAACAAATTTTCCCGTCCAATCAAATTGGCTCCAGCCGGTGAGGGCCCAGCCCCCTAAAGGTCCAGCGAGAGCAAAAACAAGCTAAAAGACAGGCGAGTGCACATAAAGGTTGTTCCTCAAAAACAGAAGTCTTCTGCTTGAAATCCTATTTACCCATTTTAATACAAATCAAACAAAAAACAAAACATTTAGCTCTAAAACTATCGACTTCTCCACAGACTCAGAAGTGTCTGTCTAAAAAGAGGACCCTGCTTCAAGGCAAATAAAGAGCAGATGAAGGTCCACAGTTCACTGGCGTCGATGGAAGCCTTAAACAAGGTTGGTAATACAAAGAGTGCTAATTCAAGGGTGTGAATGTGTGTGGTATTGTGCCTCTGGCATTTCACGTCTTTTTTTGGTATGAGGAAATTACATCTTTTAAACAAATCAATGCCCCGAACATTGTAAACACTCCCTCCTTGTGTCTCTCACTCACTGGAATTGGCAGCTGTGGATGGAAATATGTATTTGACCAGAGGTCTAGAGCCTCTAGAAACACAAGAAGGCGGACAGAGCGGGGCGGGGGGCGCACTGAGCGACTTAGCGCCGTCGACCGCTCAAGTGAATCCTTCGGCACTCCTCATCTAGCATAGTCCTGCGCTTCGCGAGGCTCCCGCGGGCTCGCCTCGCCCTCACCCCCGGCCTCTCCTCCCGGCGGCTCCCCGGCACCGCCTCCTCCTCCACCCCCGGCTGACCCCTCCCCCGACTGTGAGCCGGAAGGCCCGGGAAGAGAGAGGGGGAGGGAGAGCGAGGAGGAGGCAGAGTCGGCCACACCGGGGATCTCGGAGGGGGCGGCCGTCTGCATGATCTTCTGGCGCACCTCCCTGATCTTCAGCTGCAGGCACACCTTGGTGGGGAAGATGTCAGAGTAGCGGGTCTGGAAGGCTGCTGTGGCCTGAGCTGTTGGGGATGGGGGGGGGGGTAGAGTCATCAACCTGATCACTGATGGCTACTAATCTCCACTCCACAGATTTTCTCAAATATAATAAAATGGCATGGCAGAGGGATCCTGAGGGCGTGTTTGTGTGTGTTGCTGCTAACCTGACGGGAAGAAGCCGTGCTCCTGGAACAGCTGCATAACCAGAGCTCTCCTTTGGTCCAGGGTGCGGCGCAGGGATGAGTAGGGCACCTTATCAAATTCCAGCTCTCCTAGGATGTCCTCTCCATCTGTGCCTAGGATACACACACACACACACACACACACACACACACAGGCTACAATACGAACGATTTGCAAGCTAGCACTAGCCAATATTTCTAAAGCGCATTTCTCTGCTGTTCCCGCTCTCTCCCCACCTCCCCTCTCCTCCCTGTTCTCTGTAACTCTACCCAGCCCCCCCCCCACCTGTGTACCTTCTTTTACATTGGAGTGTTTGGTGAGCCTCATTAAAAAAACTGACATTGGAGCATCACAGCACTGCTTGACTCGCTCACATGGCTAGAGAGTCAAGCGTGTCCACGTTAAGATGGGTTTTAAGTACATTTCTAAATACAGATTTTGCATATAGGAGCTTAAAGTAGAGAAAAAAAGTATTCACATGTTTGTGCGATCATTTTTTAAATAATTTATCAATTTAACTTGATGCTATGCTTTCACACTATTTCGGTTTTTAACTCTTAGCATCAGTGGTTTTTCAAAGAAAAATAATATTTATCAAATGTTTAAAAAATATCTGGCCATTCCTCCATTAGCAGACTGTAGAATTATCACAACACATCAGTAAGCAACGCGGCGAGAGAACATCACACATGGAATGGCATAGAGCTGTTGGACTTTGGTCTACATCCTTAAGTCCATGTTCTCCCATGCAGAAGGTTTCCTCCCCCCGGTGTTTATCTTTACCTGCTCTGTCAAAGGTGAAGATGTCTCCCTCGCATTTGGCGGCGCTCTTGGGCGTGCTTGGCTCAGAGCTGCAGCTAGAACGCCTTCGGCTCTTCCTCTTGGGAGACACGGGGTCCTCTGTGGACGAGTCCAGGTCTGGACGACAAACAAGAAACCATCTCAAAACAGGGCCTCCTATTGGAGTCTCCAAAGCTAAATCAGTATGCAAATATTAGCACCAGACACTGGCTTTTCTCTTTAATAGTATCTACATTAGTCTGAATAATAAAGTTCTACATACAAAGGAAATTTAGAGTTTGTATGCAACGTATCCTCATGAACACTATTCGCCATTAGGCCAGGTCAATGTTAGGCGGTGCTGTGAATGAGACCTGTAGAGTTCTTCCTCTTACGACGGTAGCTGCCCAGGATGGCGCGGGGCGAGGTGGCAAGGCTCTGCAGGGTGGGGGAGGGCAGCACCTCCTCGGGGCGGAACTCCGGCAGCTCGGCGAAGCGCTCCTCAAAGTACACCTCCGACAGCACCCTGCTCGATCAACACATGTATACGGACACCCTAAATATACATACGTAGGTGTATGTACTGTATGTGCAACATGATAGTGCTAGACAAAGCCATGCCATACACCCCCCCCCCCCCCCAGTCTCATTTGTTGTATGATGTTCTATTACTTGTTGGCATAATGCACTTTTAGACTAGTGTACACACACACACACACACACACACACACACACACACACACAGAAAGCTCAGGCAAGTAAACTCACTTGTCCACAGAGTCAAACGTCTTCTTGAGAGGTGGCGGCCGGGCTTTGACCTTTTTGGTGGGTGGGGGGCCATCTTTGTCAGTCGGCGGGGGTGGTAAGGCGGGTTCTGCGGTCGAGGGAGGGGGCAGAGGAGAGGAGGGAAGGGACTCCTTCCATCCAGCCTGTACATTGGAAAGCGAATTAGCAGCATATCTCATGCATGAACGTGCATCAGCGTGGATTCCCACTTTGTAGGTTTCAGGGTTGACTACAAGGTGTCCATTTCATCCCAAAACAACAACAACAACAACTAATAATCTGAGGTTCTTAAAAGGGCGCTGTAAACATTTTGAAAGAGAGAGGCCTAAAGGTGTGTTTCCACTGAACTCGTGTAAGTTTGAACACTCGATTATTTGTTTTTACTCGCGCGAATAAAGCAAAGCGAAATTTCGCCCTTCCGGAAAGAGGAGGGGATTCCAATGAAATAACTTGTCATCAACCATGACACACAACTACTATTGCTGCCTTGTAGCTGTTGTGAAGTCCCAAAAATGTCAGAATACCAAACGGCGTCATGTTTGGGTTCATAATACCATCCGGAGGCGCACACAGTTCGGTGAATTTAACCGTTTTCTCCAAGAACTGCGTCCCTCCAAGCGATCTCCTTTTTCATACGGTCTTTATATACAAATGACGTGGTGTCAGAGCTCTGGGTGCCCACACACATTTCTTGAATGAAGCGAATTTCGCTGGTTCGTGTCATTCGCGCCGCCCGGCTCGAATTTGCATATTTGCATTGACTTTGCATGTAATGGCGCAAAAAATTTGCTTTGCGTTCAGTGGAAACACGCTTTAAAGTTATGGATTCATGTTTTGGTATAAGATATTTGCATCAAACCCTTGTGATGACAATGATAACACTGTTACATTAAGGCCCACCCAGGCAGGTGAGTGACAGCTCAGCCCAGGAAAAGACTCACTACTGAAAAGAGGCAATCAGGACTGTGCCTTTAAATACATGAGCAATGACTCATGCTTAACCAAAACAGACTTGAGTAGAGTAGATTTTAAAATCATATTGTAGACGCCTCCTCCTCACCTCCTTACTGGTGCAGCTATCCCTGCTGCGCGTGTCCGAGGAGTCTCCTCCACTGGAGGTCTCGGGGGGGCGGTCAGAGGACGGGGGCTCCTCAGCGGGGTGCGGGGCCGGGGAGCCAGTCTGCCCTGCCTGCTCCGGCTCAAAGGAGAAGCGGCTGTTGGCAGCTGCTTCCCTCTCTCTGTCCTGCTCCCTTTCTTTCTCTCGTTCCCTCTCCTTTCCCCGGCCCCCTCCCTCGTAGCTGCCCACGGGGATGTTAGCCACCATCGCCTTCACCTTCTGGGGGGTCCTGACCTGCAGTTGGGGGAGCTTTGGGGTGCCCTGCACGCTGCCTGTAAAAAGCATCAAAGAAATCCTGCTAAGCCATTGTGGGGAATTAAAGCACACTGAAATACATGTGTTACTACATCAATCAACCTCACCAGGTGTGTGGAGCTGTAGGGGGGGACTGGAAGCTCTCATGGAGACAGAAACACTGGGCGGAGCTGCGGAGCTGTTGCTGGTCTTAGTGGAGGCCTGGCTCTGCCGGGGCGGGTCCGCGTGTGGAAGCAGCTCTGGAGGCAGGTGCCTGTCGGCTTGTCTGTCCAGGTGGGGTTGCGTGTACGTGTGAGTTTGCGTGTGCGTGATCGTGGTGGGGGCCACCGTGTGTTTGGGCAGAATGTGGGGCGAGGCGCCGGTAGGACTGGAGTACGCTGTGGTGGCGGGCACGGTTGTCATGGAAACCCCCCCTGTGCTCATGGTGACACTGGGTGAAGGAGGGTAGATGGTGGTGATGATCTGGCCTCCGGTGGGTGGTGCAGGGCCCAGGGTGGAGGGCTGAGGGGACTGGGCTGGAGCCAGCAGTGGTGGCTGACCTGCACAAGAAACACGGGACAACAGTTCACCTGATGTAACACACACACACACACACACACACACACACACACACACACACCAACAAAATACTTTCCTTTTGTCAATGGTCATGACCATTGGGATAGGACCTGGGTCACAACCCAAGAGAGATGCATTACAATTAACTTGCAGGCTGGAAATGGGTGGGGGTTTTAAACGTCATCGCAAAAGTCAAAACTCCAGTAGCTTACTTTCAACACTCACAAAACCTCTGTGGGTCATTTGGTGCACAAAGTAGTATCTGTAGCCATAATTACGTGAATAGTTTAGGCCTACTGCCTAATGAATTGTGGTGTTTGTATTATGTCAGGACCGAGTATGTAGGATTATGAACATCCTGCAAAGAAACGCGTAGCTTAAAAACAATTCATATTGTTTTCGTTAGACTACAAGGACTACTTCCGAGGGAGAAGTGTGCATTAATCCAGACATGTTTCTACGTTTTCGCGGCATGGAACAAATTGTCGACAGTAATTTTCTTGACCCATGAACATTTATACAGGAAAGTATCATTTATATATTATTATAGATAGCTCCTGCATTTCGAAATCTTGGCAGATATCCATGTTGATCATCGGTCACCACCAATGTCTTCGGGCATCACACATTTGTATACCTGTGACATTTGCGTCACGGCTGTGTCCCGTCCCGGTTGTTTAGCAACCTGGGTCGTGCCAGTCACACTGAAATTGACCCTTGTCCGAGGTGGGTCCCGAGGGTTAACCCTTTCAGACAAAAAATCAATGTGGATTGAACCATAGTCAAAGTATTGGTATAAAAGGGGTATCACTTACACATGGGAACTATAGGCCATACAGCTTCTTTATTTGCTAGAAAAAACATATAAAGACTAACCTGCTATGAGTGGCTGTACCAGGGTCTGTCCAGGGGGCGCAATAGCTGTAAAACCCAGCGTCGCCAGGGGCGATTGAATGTATGTGGATCCTGGGGCTGGCAAAGCCTGCTGGGTGAGGGAGGACCCTGTTGTCGTGGAAACCAGAGGCAGAGTGGATGGGACCCCTGGAGTGGACTGGACATAGGTGATCCTGAAAGAGAGAAAGGTGATTAAAAAAAAAAAAAAAGCTAAAAAAGGCACCATAGAAAAGGACCAATGACATTTCAGTAATGAGACCGTGTGTTATGCTGTGTTCGGGGATAACTCCCAGGAATAGGGGAGGAGAGGTTCAAGCGACGAGATAAGAAGAGAAGGAAAAGGAAGTGAAAAACCTGCTGCATTGAGGTCAAGGAGTGCATCAGATGAGGCTTGGTGGCTGGTGCTCAGTGTGCGTGTGTGGAGCTGGGAGGTAGTGTGTGTGTGTGTGTGTGTGTGGGTGGGTCAGACATACACAGGACAGGCCACCAGCAGCATGACTAACAACAGACTGCTGGCAAACGGGGCAGAGCTGGACATTTGGGCTCCCAGAACTGAAGAATCAAATTAAGGATAAATCCTTCCAAATAATGATTTGTAATAAAAGGTATAATTAGTTTATTAAGAGAAGGATGTGAGGCAATGAGGTCCAAATGAAGCATTTTGTAAGTCATTATTTCCTAACGGTAGTTAAGGTACAATGAAGGAACACATTGTAAGGGCTGTGCTGTCATTTATGTAAACTGCCAACTGAGACATTTAGGCGTTATGTGAAAACAATGTTATCCTTATCTTTATAATTACGGAATTATTAAAGGTGGCTTCACACTCTAAAAAAAGTTGCCCCGTGTAACCTTCAGCTTTTCTGCCACAATAAGGCATTGCAGATCAGGTCGACTATCGTGAAAGACCTGGCAGTCCTGGAGCGCATTGTGAGCGGAGGCGAATTTTAGTGAGTTAATGCAGCTTATTGGGACAAAAGTTAGGAAATTGCTAATGACATAAGAGTCGTACTCATGTTGAAAAACACTATTGGCTATTATTGTAAAAAACAAGTAAATTTCCTCGACACGTCCTTCTATAACTTCCTGTTTCAAGAGAAATAAAAAAGTGTCATCAGTGAGCCACTTCATGGGCACATTAATGGCTCTGCGAGATGACAACCTCCAAATGAGTTTTGACAGTGTCCACAATGTGACTACTGCTATTATTTGTCAAAGTCTACTAAACCACTGCTGCAATGTAATTAACGCAATATCACACACTGACACAGCATTGTCATTGGGATGTCATTGTACAATGTATTCTATATAACTATGTAACAAAAAATGTATTCTAAATACAAATATAGCATGCAGGGTTTCAAGACCCAAATATTAAATATTATATTACACAAAATATTTATTTGAATTTATACTAAAAAGTACAAATAAAAAACTACAGAAAACAAAGTGAAATATTGTCAAGTCCTTCTTGAAATGCCTATATGTTCTGTATTGTATGTGCCAATGCCTTTCTAATTTTAGTAATACATACTGTATATCTTTGCTATTTTAAAAACACATTGCTAAATAATACGGGCAGGTTAGAAAGTCAACAGGCATCAATTATAATATAAACGTATGCATTTGTGTAATTTATAATATGTATATAAATCAAATAGGAGTCATTGGATAAAAGGTGTGTTTCGTACCTGGTTGGTGCTGGTGGCAGGAGGACAGTCTGTGAGGGAGCAGAGCCGGGTGCCACTACAGCAGCTGTTCCTACGGTGACAGGGAAGGGACTGGTGGGGTGCACTGCTCCGCCCTGAGGGAGCTGGGACTGGACAATAGGCATGGGAGCTATCTGGATGATCTGGGAACACAGAGAGGAGAATGGCAGTGAACTGACTGACTGAACTATGAATGTACTAGCTTTCCTAAAAGCTGGATGACCCCAAATGAAAAACAGATGGGCTCACTGACCTTGCTTCCTGCCTGAGCTCCATTCTGGACAGGAAGGGGTGGAGTCACGATGGGGAATTGCTGCGGAGGAGCTGGCGCAGTCCGCACTGTTGCCATGGGAACCAGCATTTTCCCCTGGAGCACCGGGGACTGTGTTTGCACTGTGGGACAAAGAGCAGGTTGTTAAAACTAAGCACAGAAAAATATTATGGACCACGCATGGCTGGCTTCCAAACGACTCACCTCTTGCCCCCGGGCTGACCACGCCCACTGCTGGACTGGACGTGTATCCCGTCAGTGAGCTTGTACCAGGCTGCTTCCCATTGGCCAAGGAAACATGTGTGGGCGGAGCTGTGGGTAGGTTAAAGACACCGGTTGGCTGGCTAAGCGGCTGAGGAGGGCTCCTGGGGTAGGTGCTGGAAGGTAGGGTAGGCAGAATGTACTGGACCTGTGTGATGGCTTTACCACCAGGGGGTGCCAGTGAGGAGGCAGGGAGGAACTGGTGTTGAAGCAGGGGCAATGGGCCATTGGTCTGGCTATATGGACCTGACACAGGGGTGGTAGGCAGGGCTGGTTGCTGGGGAGGCGGGGTTATTAGCTGTATAGTAGGCGGTGCAGAGAAGGCGCCCCCTAACACCAGATTGGTCACCACTCCCCCCTGCCCAGTGGGACTGGGTGAGGAAGAGGAGTAGTACCCACCCCCTGGGATAGCAGACCCACCTCCCGCAGCTGAGCAGACCACCACTTGGGTCTGCAGCTGAGGCGTCAGGGACCTCCTGTCTGGCGGGTGGGGGCTTGACGAGGCGCCGGTGTCCCGGGGCCGGCTGGCGATTGGCACCGGCGTGCTGGTCACCGGACGCACCACGTTGGTCACTACGGTGGAGGCCACCCTCACAGCGCCCATGCCCGGGAGAGGGTTGAGCCCCAGGGGACCCGCCGCTGAAGGGGTGGTGATGACAGAATGGCCCGAGGAGGAGACGGACAGAGACTGAGCGTTGACTCCTACTCCCCCCCCTGCGCCCTCTCTGCCTCCGACGCCCTCTTTACCCTCCCCCTCTACTCCTCCGGCCTTCCTCCTGCGCTCCGAAAACCCTCCTCCAAACCTCCCCTCATCGTAGCGCTTGGTGGTCGGGTAGGAGGAGAGGGAGACACTCCTGCCGTGAGGATTGGGGTGAGAGGAGGACGACGACGACGATGAAGAGCAGATCACCGGCGCAAAAACTCTCTGGAGGGAAAGGGGTGAAATAAATGGGTTTTGCAATAAAACGGGAGCTGATCTATAACAGCAGGAGTGGACTGCGGTCGGTCAGAGGACGAAGTTTACCTTGCGTTCGCTCTCGTCCCCAGAGCCGTTCTCGCTGTCGCTGTCAGTCACCCTTTCCTGACACTTGAGGTCTATGGAGCTGCTAGGGTAAGGGTCCTCTGTAGAGAACATATAGGCAAGTCTATGATAGAACACCAAGTTATTTAGACCTAAAAGAGCAGGTCCTGTGTGAACCGTGAACGACCTAAACTCTTAAAACCATCATTCTAAGCATATTGGCCCAATCCATCCAATCCAGATATAGATATAGTATACAAATGTAAGAAAGTTTGAAAGAAAAGCAAGGTAAAAAAATGAAAAAATTAAATAACTACAAATTTAGAAAGAGAAGGTAAATATATATTTTCTTTTCTCTTTTCTGAGATCTTATGGCTTTTTTGCCTGTATGTATATTCCCCCCCCGGCAAAAAAGCCAATGCGATCTCATTAGACCTAATTAAAAGAAGGCATAGTTACAACTAAGGTGTTAATAAGATTAGTCCTCTTTGGAAGAAATCAGTAAGCCCCACACAGCTGAATGCAAGAAGGTGTTGCTGAGCTGGTGCTAATAGAGTAGACCAATGGTTTTAAGTGTGGGTCAGAAGATGACTTTTGTGGGTGGAAAAATAAAATAAATGTTATTCTAATTCTGGAAGGGGTATATGGCCGCAAGAGCCCCTTTTAAAGCCTCACCAATGACATCATCGTCTCCCTCCTCTTCGCAGATGACCATGCGCTCTTCGTCGCTGGTCATGTCCTCGCTGACTCCCCGCTGAGACCGCGCCAAGGGCAGGGAGCGCCCCGAAAACTGGCTACCTCCCTCGCCGCACATCTGACGTCACAGAACAAAGTGATGTTTTGAGAGTTAGGCTGACTATAGACAATCAATATGTTGTCTGTATGTTTCTGAACATGCAAGGGTAATGATGACTCAAGGAAGATGTGTGCGCGACTCATGTATGCATGGGATTTTGTTGTCAACTGCCAAAACAAAAAAAACAATGGTCACAGATGTGACCACCATGAGAAGTGGCCGTAACATTTCCCTTGGAACATTGTTTGATGTCTCCAACAGTAGCCAGTTCCTCAACATTCTTTTGAAACATTTTTTAATAAGTGATTCAGGAGGTTTATAGTTTGGTACTGGAATCAGTTGTAAAGTGCGAGAGCCCTACCTGTGCCAGCTCTGTCAGGGCCTGTGTGTTGCCTCTGTCACTACGCTCCAGGCTGTGCATAGCACTTTGAGAGAAGGCTCGGGGGCGGCTCAGCTGCCCCACATGACCCTCTCCCGCGCTCCGCTCAGACACGCCCACCAGACCTGGCCCCACTCCCTTCAGCTCAACAGAATGGGGCTCTGGTCAAAGCACAGTAGGGAAACAGTTTAGGGTGACAGGTGTGTCCAACCTGTGGCTAGTGAAGTGGGGGCTTGTGTGCACATTTGAGGGATCTCAACAGCAGTGAGACTGACCTGTAGTCTCAGACATGCTCCTTTCTCTGATGTCTTTGCCCCCTGGGACCCCACGGCCATCAGAGCTGGACTTTTTCCTGTCTTTGTTGCACCATTTCCAGTCTGGATGGGCCTTAAAATGGGCCTCTTTCACCTGGGCGGAGGGTATGCAAGAGCACAGAATAAGGGCTAAACTCAAGACAGTATTTTTAGCTCTGTGTACACACACACACACACACACACACACACACACACACACACACACACCTGGAAGGCCAGGTCGTGGTATTTCTGCTTCTCCTTAGGACCCAGTGCGTACCACCACTCCCCCAGGATCTTGCTGACTGTGCGGTTGTCCTGGTTTGGGTGTCGCTGGTGCACTAAGGCTCTGTGACGCTTACTGAAGATCATAAAGGCGTTCATGGGCCGCCGGATGTGGTCTTTCTCCCTCTGAGAAAAAGATGTATTAATCACACATTTTAAGCCAGCGGGAGAGAGCTGATTTATAGACTGCAGGAAGTACCTTCCCAGGGCTGTTCTTGTCTCCGTCTTTGGGCAGCGCACTGAGGGACTGAGTGCGTCGCTTCACTGGCGACGTGGAGACGGGGGGATCAGGTAGGACCCCTGGGAGAAACCTAGGAGGGCCAAAAAACAATGCTGCGTTTTTACAATTTGTCACACATATTAATACTCTGAAATGTCACTGAAATTCTGCAGCTTATATAACATGAGCACAAGTGGTTTATATCCCACTGGACGTGTACGCGTTCCATCCACATTTTCTTTTAATTTCTTCACTATATAGTGTCATGGCAACACATAAATTGAGCATCCTGCTATCGACAAGGTGGTATTAAGTTACCTCATGCCACAAACAAAATATACATTTTTACAAAAGAATCCCAGATGGAGATGTGTACAATTTACAATTTACAACCAGCTTCAAGCTAACACACACTTAGTAAAGAGTTGTGTACACGACTCCTTTAGCAGTATCATAAACACAATCACCCACAACTTCTAAAATGTACGTACGGGTCATCCACGTCACTCTCTGTCTCACTGTCAGGTCTTTCTCTCTCTGCCTCGCCTTTCTCTCTCTCCGGGGGTGGCTCGTCAATCGAGGGCATTGGCCGTGACTGAGGACCCCTCTCCACAGTGCTGGGGGCCTCAGAGGGCTCCTGTGGCAGTGTTGTAGTCCCTTGACACTCTGGGGAGAAAGCACAAGTTCCTGCGTGTTCAAAATAGAGCAGAAAATCTCAAAAGGTTTACCAATTACAATTGTCTATAGAGTACCTGTCTTTAGACTGGCTGCTTGAGGGTGGTTGATTGGTTGTTGGACCTCTCCTGGCTGAGTGGAGGCATCTGATTGGGTAGGTGCCAGGAAAGGGACCAAAGAATGCCAGGGGAACACAGGAACCGACCGGGGCTCCACATTGGTCCACACTGCAGCGAAACACACAACATTATAATATGGAAAGCTAATGTTATGAAAATTATACAGACAAGTCATTGTCTAGAGTACATGTTGACTAATAATTATCCATCAAAAAAAAAAAGATTGCAATGAATTTCCCTTGTTTTGTAAATAAAAACACTGCATCAAAATGTATTTATACTGCCAATATAGACAAAGTCCAATTACTTTACAGTTATAATTGCAGTTCTGGCAGAATACTGCCTAACCAGCACTTTTTTATTATTCTAGTCCACAGACTAACACTGTAGCCCACTATAATGAACAAGGAACATTCCAGCTCCCACACCTTTCACAGATATCACCTGTGGCCACTTGACTGAGTGATCACATGCATGTTAAAATCAGGCCTGATTTTAGTTTCATAACAGGCAGGACCAAAATGGAAGATGTCAGAATTCAAACCTTTACATTAGCTTTGCAGTTGTATAAACCAAACTATGTTTGTCACAGCAGGAAAATGTATGAATACATAATAAAGTAATGAATTTCCCTTTAAAAATTAAATAAATAAAAAATGAATGCCCTTCTCTTTTTGGGTTTATATCATTTCCATTGATATGTTCCTCACTGTATACCAGCATAAGACGTTGTTTACATTGTTGCTACAAATTAGACATTACTATATTATTACTAAACATTTTTAAATCATAAACATATAGGCTACATATAATAATGTAAACAAAAGCTAAAGTAACATAATTTACATGAACTAACCAAACATGCTCAATCCTTGACGGAGATATTGGGGGTTCTCTGATGAAAACATTGTTGAATAAAATCCTTAATTGGTGTCCTTTGATTTAAAAAAAACCTTTTACAATGATTGACGAAACACATTTAATTCCAGATCATAATTTGATTGAGGTGGCAAATCCATAGAGAAAACATAAGTGCTGTTTGGTCAATATCCTTCCCTTTCACGATGCAGTCTTCGTTCTCATTATTCTCGGGACCATCTGCATCTTTCGATGTGCTGGGGTGATGTTATGAAAACAAATCAAGCATAAAGATGCCTATCTGTCAAGCAGGGTCCATCTCTCTTCCTCGAAGAATGCCGCAATCTGATAACGCACACAGCGCTAACATTCGTTTTCAAAATGTACTACAAATGAGTCCAAAAGGATTTGATCTTGATTTCTGACGGTGAAAAGGCAACACTATATATACAGACCATTACAAGTTGGAGTGTGATCAAAGGAAGTTCTCCTCCCATTGGTCTAATTAGACTCGATGCCCCTCTCTGTGTTTGTTTACATTACTGCAGCACTACGGAGCGGAATGGGTTAACAAGGCCTCGCTTTCATCCACGGCCTGGATTACAACGTCATTCCGTAAACTACGCAGTCTTTCTGGGCCATTCCAACTCTAGATCTTCACAAGCCAACTACAATACAGTTATGGATAAATGGACCGGGCACCTAAAACAAAGCACAGATAGTCAGAAGCCCATTTCATACGAAAATTTACAATTTTAGAAGTGCTGGCCTCTCGATAAAGCTAGTCAGCTTTGCATCAAACAAACATTGGCTATTTTACATTTGATAGCTCAGGTTCTTTTACCAACGTGCAAAGCAATTATACCATTTTCATATTACTTGAATATGCAGTTTAACTAAAAAATATAGACGTATATCATTGTTGGTTCACATACTAAACAGTTAATAATTTAGCTGTATTTTGCAACAACTGAAGCCTGAAGTGCACCGATCCAAATTAGACCAACCCCTCGGGAACGCCCCTGGTCCTGCACCCGCCGCAAAAAGAGTCCAAATAAACGCAATTGTTCTCATGTATAAACATAACGCCGTATACACGCGTTTTAGCTAATAAAATAATAGTGCTAATACAGTTTGCCATATGAGAGCATAAGTTAATTGAAGTCAACCGAGTTTCGTATCAACTTACCCAACGTGATGTAGACACCTGCCTTTACACTACCAATTAACACCAACCCACAAGTAAATAGCTTATTAAATCACAGCGACGGGTTTCAGAGTATTCCTAAGGATTACAAACCGAAAGCAGTGATTAGCCATACATCTGGTGCATTCATCCATCACCCACATTCAATTACTCCTCTATCCATCAATTGATGTAAAAGATTCCCGAGCTGTCTGCCTTCACTGTCTCTACTGTTGCTAGTTGATCTTTTGACTATTCAAACTACCAGTGCTCTTCTACCTGTCCCATTTAGCACAAACTCTCATAAGCTAGCTATGTCTACTACAATACAGTGCATTAGCCTGTAATAAAGAGAAAACGGTAAGAAACATCCGACTTCAGGCGGTGAAGAGAAATAAGTATAGATCACACTTTGCTCTGTCTCCTTCTCTCCGCATCGGCCGATCGGTACAGGCAAAGAATGAGTGTTAAGTGGAGAGATGCTCGAATCCCAGATATGTGTAGAGAATACACAGGAGGTTACGGCTCGTGAGGTCCGTCTGCAGCAGGTTAGCTAGCCTCTTCACGCGGATGTCTCCCCCCCACAACGGCGCGCACCGTCCAGTTCGATTAGTAGTTGTAGTTCGTGACTTTTGGTTTCGATAAGTCCTTGTGTAACATCTTCTTGGCACACCGTCTTAGTTTATTTCCTTAGCTTCCCCCCTCGCAAGCCTGGACTCTTTATTTCTATTTCCCTCCCTCTTCCTCTTGTTGTAAACTAGGCTGCTTGCCCCCCCCCCCCCACTTCTAGGTCTGTCAACCTCGCCCAACTGTGTCCAACCCCTTTCAGAAAATGTAGGCACGGTCATTGGCCAAGGCGACAACCTATTATCCCACCGCCTCGGTCGCTGATTGGTTACAGTGTGCACTGGAATGCCTGTCATATGCAAATTAAGCTGATCTTTACGGTCAGTCTATGATTCCACAAAAGAAACGTCACCTGTTCCAAATATACAACGTAGTACTACGACATTCTCCTGGCTCCTCAGTAAAAAATATAGTTGTCATACATTTAATAGTCTCAAAGTCAGCCAGTGCAAGTTCTATTTGTAAACCCACCCATGACTCAAATCCATTGGTATACAACTCGTAGTAAAACTGTATTGAGAACTAAAAGAGCGAATCAAACACCGACATTCAGATATAGGACAACCAATGGCCTAACACAAGTTGTACCAGATCCCGCCCCCTTGCGAGGGATGAGCTCCAGATGTAGTACATAAATTGTCCATCGAGTGTGGGGATGGCGCTCGTAAGCTACCCACTGGCTGTACAGAACGTTGTAAGATTTTAACATTTCCTATGCAATCACAATGCTGTAGGCTACTCAACCAAAGAGAATTGATATGGGCTATGGGATCATGACAAGTAGAGATAATCCACATCCTTAAACGCCTAAACTTTTCTGTAATTTATTTTGTATTGAGAGTTTCAAAGCAATAGAGTAACCTACTTTGCTATTTTGTGAGTCACAAATATGTGCTATGGAAAGGATTATAAAATATGGTGTGTTTCTGCCTTAGCTTATACTAGGGTAAAAGGTGGGGGTAAGTGATGTAATTTTCCACCACAGAAGCCCTTTATTTTCCATCTTTCCATCATGTAAATCTGCCTCCCCCGGACAGATTGTTAAATGTTCTAATGCAACACACACAGTATAAAAATGAGACTGGGAGAGGAGGGGTGGTTTTGAAAGAAAGAGAAAATGGGTGGAACGGGGGTAAAAATAGACTGAGAGTCATTCTGTGCAGGAGAGGGTGGGGGGTGGAGAGAAAACAACTTGTGAAAACAGAACTTCTCTTATGGGAGGAAGGGCTTGGAGACCAGACACTGGGAAGATGGATTACAACAGCACATGGAGAGGAACCCGAACACATACCTGGAACAGTTGGGTGGTCTCTCTCCTTCTCTTTCTCTCACACACACAGACACATACACAGACACGCACACACACTGAAACCTGTGACATGGTGGCTGCATAGTATACCACACAGTGCAAGTCAAGCTTCCCATCTCATCTGTCAATCAGACAAATAACAATGCTGGGAGGAGCTTTACTAACACTAACAGTGAGTGAGCTCATCAGCGCTGGGGAACCGACCAATAAGGTCACATTGAGCGCCACTGGCAGACTCTGTTCCCCATAGTAAACAAGTCATTAACCCTTTTACTCCTGGGCTACACGTAGAATAAAAATGAAACTATTACCACATCATTAGCACTCTGATTTTTTTTACTTTGCTAACATCCTTTTAAATAGCAAAGCATATTCTGTGTGATTTATGTTGTCTGACCCCCCGCTGGCATCTTGCAGACACTGGAAGGCCATGCAGATTTTAAGCCTGAGGCAACATTAGCAAGAGTTATCCTAGCAGGGATTAATGGTCAAAGCAGAAAGCCGGGTGTGTAGGAGATTAAGGGTTATCAACGGCACTGAGCCCCTAAAGCTCGGGCCCTGCTGCAATTTGTGTGCAAACGGTGCCCGGCAGCAATATTATTGCCAGCCCAGGAGCGCTAATCAATCATGACCGGTGATTGACAGGGAAAGAGAGGGTGTGCAGATGGGCTACTACTGTGAGGGTTCAACTCTCGGCAAACAGTGCAATTCCACTGATACACATGTGATACACATGTGTCAGTGTAACGTTTAGTCTGGTTTCAACAGACTCGGATATTAAAGTCACATAAAAGTGTAGATAACTTTTATTTTTCAGCCCTCTTGGAGAGCCCTCTGTACAGTGCATAACTGTCAGGAGGAAATGCCTGATACTAGCAAGAGACTTTACTGTAAATCAGTTAGTTTGCAGATTAAGGGTAAAAGGGAATAGGCTGTCTTCACTTCAAAACTAGAGTATAACATAACTACAGCTTGAGTCAGATAAATTAAAGTTAGTGTGTGTGTATGTGTGTGGGTGGGTGAGCGATCTAGATCTCCCCACCAACTAGATCTCTCCACTCGCTGGAACTGAAACACTGTGTTGTCTGTGTAGGTGTACGGAGGCTGTTTGACGCCTGTGCTCTCACTGTATGTACACCGTGATGCTAACGTGTATGTGAGCCGCAGCACACACTCACTGCAACTGCCCATTTTCACCCAAGTTCCCACTACATGGGAGAAACTCAGCAGCCCCTCTCTTCACTCTCATCCCTTCCATTCATCACCAAGCTCCGTGCACCGTCTCTCCCTCCCACAACCCTCCATTTGTTCCAGCCAATTAGAACTGCATCCACCATCTTTGCGCAGTTGCCATGGCAACAGCTGTTTTAGGTACAGGTCCCCGTGTCACTTGTGGTGACCAGCGACTATCACTGTTCACCACATATTGTAGCGTATTCTATGTTCAAATCAACTCATACCACTGGCAAACACGGGGCACCTCACCGTCAGGTGTGTGTGGGGTAGACGTCACACATTTAAACTATAAAAATGTCCTTTAAAATGCAAACATTCCACATTCTTCCTGAACCTATGTGGCTACAAATGCACAAATCAAACCACCCATAAGAAGAATACACAAAAGACTGACTTCAAGGGGGGAGTATAGTTTAGTAGTCTAGGTGTTGGACTCCCAGCCTGAAGGTTGTGGGTTCACGTTGGCCAACCTGTAAGCATCCTTGAGCAAGATGCCTAACCCCTATCTGCTCAATGTGATAGCACCATGTATTTGTAAGTCACTTTGGATAAAAACGTCAGCTAAATGACCTAATTGTAATTGTAGCTTCAAAACAATTCTCCACAGCTACTTTGATTAATGTGGCATGAGTTGTAATATCTGCAAACTGCCATATGGGGGCACTGTTAGACCGCAGATGCATGGCCAAAAGACTGGCATAACATATAGGTAGAAGAGAAGCAGAGAAGCAGAGAGGAGAGACAGAGGTGAGTTAAGGAGAGGAGGAGAAATGAAGTGGACAGAAAACTCCGGTACTAAGCTAACTTTTGAATGTGTGTAAAGAAACCTAAAGTCAGGCACAACAGCAGTGGTCCTTGAGAAATCAACAGAACGTGAGTGCTCCTAAACCTCCTAAACAGTGAAACCCTGTACTAACTTTGCAATAGTGCAATCTATTTCAGGGAACCGCATTGTACGCCGTATCACGTCAAAATAACCAGTACATTCTGGGAAATTCCCAGAGGTGCACATTTTCTAAATGTGAAAACGGGGATGTCCTCGCCGGTAACTGGCAATGAGTTCTAGTGCCAGTCTAGATGGCTGTGCGATCCAGATGTGGTTGTTGCCATGGCCAGAAAGGATGTGCAGGGCTTTAAGCGTTACGTAAAGATGGGGTGGGAGGGGAGGGGAGGGGAGGGGAGCGGGGATGTTATTCCCGGGTATCCGTATCCGGGTAGACCAAGATGAGGAGAGCCAAGAGGAGGAGAGGCAAAGCTGCTGCAATGCGATGGAGCGAAGGGTTAACACGAACACCGTGTCATTTTGGGGATAAAAATCAAAAGTAGGCAGTGTGGCAAGATGAGAATACATATGCTAAACTGCGTCTCGGAGTGCAGTGTAAATAAGGGGGGGTGATATGCCCCCCTCATCCACACACACACACACACACACACACACACACACACACACACACACAAATATAAGCCCAAACTGTTGGCTGTACAATTCATCGTTAATTGTGTATCGTGACTTTATAATGATAGTAAACATTTCATTCCAATACATGACAAACGTACATGACTTCTTTAGTCTGTCTCTCAAAATCTCATCTGAAGATGTGCAAAGACATATTTAGATCCTCATGCTTACTATACAGTTGGTACACTGTCGGATCGAACAGAATAAGCTGGCTTGCAAATGGCTCTGGAGATCAAATTAAAAGGCAGTCAATATAGAACTATTCCTTTTAGAAACAGTTTACTGTACAGTTACACTGATGGCTGTGGTAACTTTGATTTAACTATACCACGATAAATACTGTATGCGACATGGAATCTGTTACTTATCCTTGAATTAATAATAAAAAAAAAATGTTCACCAAATTGTTTTACTATGAATGCTACCGATTTTTTAAAAAGAGGACCACGTGTGTGAGTGTGCACATTCTTATGTCACGTTACTGTGAAAGGCAGAACTTTCAGGCGGTGTGCTCACGTGTTTCGGGTTGCACACACACAAACACACACACACACACACACACACACACTCGGGCTGCAGTTTCTATTTGTGTATATTCTGTTGTGCACAGGGTTACATCAGTGTGCGTATGTGTGTGTGATGTTTGCTTTGTTGCCATGGCAACAGACATTTGGCGCTCACACATCATATCCGGTGCGCAATGATTGACACTTGGCTACTCTCTCCTGCATGTACACTCACACACACACATACATACACACTGCACACTATGCACACACATGACAACATGAAAAAGGTCTTATCTTTTCACCGACACCATCATATTTGACTGTTTCTTAGATGCTCTCTTGTATTGGAAGTTGTGAATACTCTCTGAGCTGACATTGACCTTCTTGCACACATACACGCATTACTTGAAAAGTGTGTGCATAACTATAGTGCTCTCACACAGAGAGAGGATATTTTCTAATATTTGTAAATTAATTTAAAAAAAATGTTGACATCAATGTTTCTTTTATTGGTCTTATATTAACATATCAACAGAGAGAACTTTGGTTGTCTGTTTATTTTCTTAGTTGAATCTAATCCGACCGTCTCTCCTCTAATATTGTCTCACTTGTTCTCTCATATATGATACATAATCTCTGCTGCTTCACTCTACTATGCACTACAAGTCAACCTCTCTGAGACATGGGACACAATTCAAGGTAGAGAATTTCCCATAGAATTTCTGCAGCTGGTTTAGGTTTTGCATTTATAATATTAAATAAACTATAACAGAATCATAGGAATTCAGTCTTTAGACAAGAGCGGTTTTACACATGCAGCTCCAATGAACCGGTTGACTTGTAAAATGTTTGACAAAAAAAGTTTTAGAATTTTAGGCTTATCAATAAACCTACACAAATGTGTACGTACAAACAATCACATACACAAACACACGTTTCCTGCTTTCCCTATATGACACATTCTCCCACTATCGTACACAAGCGCTTACACACCCTTTCTCACTCTACAGAAAACACCCACATTTGCACGTCTCTCAGAGATCTTAAAAATGCAAGCATGCATGCACCCATACAAAGGGACACTATTCATCCATTCAATGCCCTTTCAGACCCAAAAAGGGGATTTGAGTAGGGACCATGAGCTCAAGATGACAGCTATTCCTCTGGTCCACAGCTGTCTCAAAAAATGTCCCACAACACACATGATTAAGTAAAGACACACAGAGGGCAAATGACAGGTAACGTGAACTGAAACAAAGCAGCAAGATGGACACAACACTGTCTGCAGTGCAAAGGCAGTCTTTTTGTACTTAGGCCTAAATCTTTTGTATCTGCAATGTCTAGCACAAACATAGAGTATACCCAGTTTTGAGTTGGACTAAGCATTATTTCTCTCCCACCTACACTATACCCCATGACTACAATAAAGCACATACACATGAAAGTATAGCCTACACACAAACATTTAGAATGAATACACGACACTATTACTGATGAAAAACAGCGCCCACACCCTATCTCACTGGCACAAGTCACTAAAACTACGCAAACACGCAGCATGACTTAGCCAAAATACTTTGATGTGTGTGAGGAGAAAGTAATGTCAAGGGTCAGGCAAGACAGCACACACACAAGATGGCACATTAGTGAGCTTTGTCTTACAAAACAAAAACACAACTGAGAGATTTCTTCACAACCCTTTTTTCATACACCCACCATGTCATCTTGTCTATCTCAGACAATACAGATTCAGTCTAATCTAAACCCTATCTACCCCTCTTTGCTCTCTTTCTCAATAGGACGCTTGCAAAATATGAATCCGTGGAATCTATCCATAACTAACCCACATACAGTATAATGTAAAAAAATCCAGATTGATTCAAAATGTTAAACTTTTAAGAAGCAATATTATAACATTTCATTCATTTATCAAGAAATTCTTCCCCAAATTGTAAGAATTAGATTTGCCTCAGCTAGTTTGATTTTTTCTTATCCAATTTCCCCATTCCTTTTTATTCTAAATCCAGTCTTTCAGGATGTCTTGTTTACGTGTGTAATTATTAGATATCCCACTCAAACACAAAGTTTCCGTCCATTATGACTGAGAACATCATAGATAGTCTCTATTGACTAAAACTAATCCCCTATAACGTATGGTCTAATCCCTACAGAAAACACCAACACACCAACACATGCATGACTCTGCATAAGTCTCCTCGCTTTTACACATGCACTCAGACATATATAAAATGCAAACTTTCAAACTTACTAAAATGAAAATGTTCTCATTCCAATAATTACTGACAATTTATTTTAAAATGCTTATGTTTCCATATTTATTAATTACAGATACTGTATACATACTGTGCATATCTCTACTATCACGAAATATTAAATTCTGTATTTACATACATTTGGCACTTTTGCAATTTCTGCCCCTATGTAAAAGGTCCTGTTTCTAATTT
>JAOEHI010027518.1:0-25547 GCA_025447815.1 Percopsis transmontana
TCTGTGTGTAATGAATGAATATAATATCCAAGTTTCACTTTTTAAATGGAATTACTGAAATAAATCAACTTTTTGATATTCTAATTATATGACCAGCACCTGTATGATGTCCCCTTATTAAAGTGTTTCTTTAATAATGTAAGAACACAAGCATACCATTTTTCTCTAACAGTAGACCAACTGTTTGAATGTGTAGTGATGACTAATCCAAACCTGGCTACGGCCCTCTGCGCAACACTTTTTGGCACCTTCCTTTGAAACATTAAATATAGATGCTGTCGCTATCAGCTGAAATTGCATTCAGGCTTGATAGATCACATTGTGTGTAGTAAATTAATATATTAGCATGTTCCCCTCCCACTATGCACATTAAAATTGAATTTGCTTCATGAAATGACCTCATTAACTTCTCATGAGTGATTATGATTGACTGGTGACTTCTGAGCCCATTTAAATAGGGCTTGTTTGATACACTCAACCACAAATGCTATGATGGGCAAGTCTAAGGAGCGCAGCTTGGAGCTGAAGAAGTGAATCATAAACTTGAATAAGTCAGGAAAGTCACTTGGAGCCATTTCAAAGCAGCTACAGATCCCAAGACCCACTGTGCAAGTATAAAGTGTATGGCACAGTTGTATCACTGCCACAATCAGAAAGACCATGCAAGCTATCAACTGCTGCTAAGAGAAAATTGGTCAGGACTGGTGCTTTACAGAAAGTGAATGGAATAATAAAGGGAGGATTACCTTCAAATTCTAGAGGAAAACCTAAAATCAGCCAGAAGGTTGGGCCTTGGACGCAGTTGGGTGTTTCAACAGGACAATAACCCCAAACACATATCAAAGGTGGTAATGGAATGGCTAAATCAGGCTAGAATTAAGGTTTCAGAATGGCCTTCTCAAAGTCCTGACTTGAACTCCATCGAGAACATGTGGACTTTGCTGAAGAAACAAGTCTGTGTCAGAAAGCCAACAAATTTAGTTGAACTGCACCAAATCTGTCAAGAGGACTGGTCAAAGATTCTACCAAAAGCTTGTGAATGGCTACCAAAAGTGCCTAATCGAGGTGACATTTAACCAAATATTAACATTGCTGTATGTATATTTTTGACCCAGTAGATTTGGTCACATGTCCCATAATAAATTAATAAAAGAACAAATTTCATGACTGTTATGTGCTCCAATTATTCCATCAGAAATAAGAGTTGTAGTAATTATTGGACTCAAACTGCCATGACATACATGTTCTTTACAAGTGTATGTAAACATTTGACCACAACTGTAAGTCTAAGCAATAAATAAAAGCTACTACTGTCTACATTAATTTCACATGCAGTGCAACATAAATGATTGACACTTTACTGAGCCTTCACATGGGTTTTCTGACAAATATAACATTAACGTTAGCTGAATACGCCCGTGAGCGCCATTGTTGTTCGCTCGGTGAGTGTGTGGCCAATGAACTTTCCAGGAAACTTAGCTATGACTGTGGAGGTTGCGGAACGTGAGTGCAGGTGCAGAGGAACGTGACGGTACACGGGTACAGTCCAAAAGCTCCGTAGAGTGATTTTAATGAAATCAAATAGAAAAAAGGTACGACAGACTCGTAATCACAAACAATAACCGACAACTCCTCACTCCCCACTTCCCAGCTATATAGAGCAGGGAAGTGGGGAGATGAGGAGATGAGTGTCAGGTGCGGGCCGGTGGCTAATACGCCGGCGAGCTAGAGAGGGAGGGGCGGGGCACTCCCGTTGTTACAGTGACTAACAAATCAGCTTGTTTTCACCAAACAATTTTGAGCGTAGTCCCCCCCCCCCCTCCCCCCAAATATTCAAATAGTGAATACTCAAACATTTTATAATTACGGCCTTGCTAAGGCCTCCCAATAGCTGCAGACATGCACTCTCGGTACAGATGCACTGTCAGGACAGAAATACCATTCCGTTCAGTATGTAGCGGCAATTCACCTCAAACCTGTTTTGGCACGCAGACAAGAGTTCCGTACAAATATAAGTAGGTCTACTGTTGCTGGTTCTTTAAATGTGATATTGCATCACAATGTTTAGAATAAACGTGATGAATAATAAGCAGGTTATCAACAATGGTTTTAAAAGTAACACCAACTATTACACAAAGTGATCAATGATGGCATTGACTGGAAAATATATAGTATGGTACTTGGGTACTTTTTAAAAAGCACTCAATTATGTTGCTCCATCCATCCATGGAGGTTACATTACATAGTTTTATGGGGTACATTGCTCAGGCAAAATATAGCATATTGTATTGAGGAATTGCACCCGCAATTCCGCCTGTGTGTTCCTCTGGCTTGCGCTTACACTCGCTCATCGTACACCGACCCTTACAGCTTCCTTGTTAGCACATTGTGCTGTTGGTCCAACTTAAATAGTCCACCTAATCCACCTAAGTGGGTGCACCTGTGGGGCTAATCATCTCCCAGGTGCGCACTGGGGAAGGGAGCCATGGAGCGCGCATGGGCCTATGCGCGCCGATCGTGACAGTACCCCCCCCCCCTAAGGCGTGCCTCCCGGTGTCGCCTTTACACTGGAGAAATCCCTCAGGAGGCCGGACCAACGACGAGCAGCCGCAGCAGGGACCCTCAGGTGGCCGGACCAGGGACGAGCAGCTGAAGCTGGGACCCTCAGGCGACAGCTGACGTGAGCGAACTAGCAACAGTTTCTGGGCAGGACTGCGGCGGAGTAAGCTCCTCGGCGGCTGTACCTGGTTTCGGCTCCAGCGGCGTGAGCGAGCTGGCGGCAGCTCCTGGGCAGGACTGCGGCGAAGTGTGCTCCTCGGCGGCTGGACCTGGTTTTGGCTCCAGAGGCGTGAGCGAGCTGGTGGCAGCTCCTGGGTAGGACTGCGGCGGAGTGAGATCCTCGGCGTCTGGACCTGGCAGCAGCTGAAGCTGGGACCCTCAGGCGACAGCTGACATGAGCGAACTAGCAACAGTTTCTGGGCAGGACTGCGGCGGAGTAAGCTCCTCGGCGGCTGTACCTGGTTTCGGCTCCAGCGGCGTGAGCGAGCTGGCGGCAGCTCCTGGGCAGGACTGCGGTGGCGACTTCACAGCGGCTGGGTCAGGCGACGACTCCAGTGGCGTGGACAAGCTGACAGCAGCTCCGGAGACTGACGATGTGGGTGAGAGCTCCTCTGCTCTCTCTCTCTCACACCATTCGCTCTCTCTCTCACACCGTTGGCACCATTCGCATACGCACTCTCACCATTCGCATACGCTGACACAGGGGTGGGGCGCGAGAGTTCCTCCGCTCCTTAGCGAGACCGAACTCTGCGCGTAAACCCACTCCTGGTACGAGCTCCGCCGATAGCCAGCGCAGAGTCTCTCCCGCTCCCCGCCGCAGCCGTCCATGGCGAAGGGAAACAGATGCCTCCCGAGGCGACGGAAACCCCTTCTCCAGAAAGCCTCGGACCGGCGAGAGGCAATGCTGCGGGAGTGTGGTTCCTTCGGGCTGCTACTCTCTTTTTACGGTTGGTCATTCTGTAAGGGTCGGTGTACGATGAGCGAGAGTAAGCGCAAGCCAGAGGAACACACAGGCGGAATTGCGGGTGCAACGCTTTAAAGCGTAGGTTTAATATAAAAAAGCACACAAACGTACAGGGCCTAAGCCAAAACAATGACCAACAGCAAATTGTGCTGTTGGTCCAATTTAAATAGTCCACCTAATCCACCTAAGTGGGTGCCCCTGTGGGGCTAATCATCCCACAGGTGCGCACTGGGGAAGGGAGCCATGGAGTGCGCATAGGCCTATGCGCGCCGATCATGACAGAAGCTTACGGCACAGGTACTCCAAAGTCCAGAAGACACAGATATATTCTATACTGGCAAAGACCCTCAGACATAGGTAATGACATCAACAACGAACTAGCACAGAAACAGGGGCGAACACAGACTAAATACACTAGGGATGATTAGGAAACAGGTGAGGGTGGTGATTGGGAAACGAGGAAACAGGTAAGGGCAGTGATTGGGGAAACAGGGACCAGAAAGGGAAGGCAGGGCGGAGCAAGGGAGGGCCCCGGAAGAAACACAGGGGAACAAGGTAGGCTCAGCTATATAGCTCAGTGGATAGAGAGGTACACTTCTCATTTTGCGCCCCAAGTTAGATTCTTGATCAAAGTGGCGGTGCTTCTATTTTTAAATTAGTAGTATGAATTTTTAAATTCATTAGTATGAAGTTTGGGTGTGATTTTAGGCATTCAATTTGAAATGGTTAAACCAATCTCTCAGAGACCGTTCATGCAAATTCTAAAAAATAAGTGCTTTGAGCAAAAATTGAACTCTGGGCACAAAAGTATCACATAATTGAGGAAACTATTATTAGGCAAATGATGGAGTGTGTTAGCATCAACGGACCTGAGGAAGCGGGCGAGAGTATGGAGGGGAAAGGTTATTAAGTGCTTTGTATGTGAGGAGAAGTGTTTTTAAGTATATATGTATATCATCAAATGGCATATTATATACATATATATTATATATATATACTATATATATATTATATATTATATATTATTATTTTTTGTAAAATAAATTCTGTTTTTGCTTTTCAAATTCCGCGTTTTCAGTTTAATATGTTGCAGGCTTATTTATTGAGCCTGTTTACATAGAGGCCGTAACAGGCTTGGGCTTGCTTTTGAAGCTGCGGTTGCTTATTTGTCTCGCGAGAGTTAGCAACACTAATCTCAAGGCAGCTTTAAACAAAAAAAATAAATAGTAAACGTGAGTGTGAGTCATAGCCACAAGATGGCAGTAGTGCAACCTTGAGGATGCCGGCTGCCATAAAAAGCCAGAAGAAGAAGACGTCTTGTTCCCTTCAACCGGACAGAAAACTATAGGGGCTCCGTTACGTTCTTGATACATCCATGGTCCAGTAAGGTCTGCTATTGTGACAACATTATGGCTACGCACTGCGAGTGAGTTTTTTTTTTTGGATAACTACATTTTTTTGTTACTAAATCATCCTTTTAACCTAGTCCAAGTTATTATTTTACCCAATGTCTGTACGCAGGTCTGATTTGCAGTTTGCGAAACAGCAAAAGCCAAGACAGGGGCAGTTACTTTGTTAGCGGAGTCGCAATCAACAACACAGATCATCGTCAAAAGCTGTACTGTTTTGGGTTTAAACAGTTTTTCCGCCCCCTTTGCAGAGTGTTGTCTGAAATTGAGGTGCTACAGTCTATCTACCTGGACGAGCTGCAGGTCACCAGGGAAATAGACGGGTGAGATGTGCTACTCAATCTAATTACACTTCTAATCGATGCCCTAATATCGACCATCAGAATTTACACGAATGTAACGCACTCATAGATTAACGTCAACATAACTCCTCCGTATTGAACTTCATGATTTAAAGTTTCCAAGTTTATTTATCAAATACACAAACAGAGCAGTAGCAGTGAATGGTAATAGAATGCTTGGGTCATAGACTAGTACACACTTGGCTTTGCAGACAAAAGCAAAACAAAATATACCTGATTTAAATAAAATAGAATATATATACACTGCTCAAAAAAAATAAGGGAACACAATCTTCTTGGAGCTGGCCGGGGACAGGGAGAAACCACCAACCCTAACTCTCCTTGGACAGGCAGTCCAGCTCCTCCAGGATGGCATGTGCTGTCGTGAAGAGAACAGGGCACCAATGGCGGACTGCCTGTGCAACCCGAATGGGCTGCAGGTACCGCCTCATGCCACCAGTAGCGACAAAGACACTAGAAAAACGCAGAACTAGAGAAGAATCAGTCAGGAAGGTTAAGGAGAGAGCAATTGTCTGTGGCCACCCCCTGCAAAATTGTTGAATTGACTTGGTGTTATACCATGATTCCATGTTCCCTTTCCCAATTTTGAGCAGTGTACAATACAAATGATAAAAGGTGTAACAGGATAAGGTGACTATTAAAGTTGCAACAGTGTAGCTTTGTCAGCTGTTCAACAGGGCTTGCAAGAAGAAAGTCGGAACCTGCTGGTTCTGGTGTGCAAGCTTCTTTACCCTTAACCAAACGGTAGCGTAGCAGGGTGAGCAGTTGGACTAGGGTCACTCTGCTCCATAATGATCAGGGCCTTATTCCTACACCTCTGGGTGTAGAGGTCCTGTATGGCTGGCAGCTCAGTCCTCGTTGTGAGGCACTGTGCAGTTTCTTCCACCCTTAGCAAAGCCTTGCAATTGAGGGCGGAGCAGCTCCCATACCAGGCTGTGATATTGCCAGCCAGGATATTCTCGATGGTGCACCTGTACAAGTTGGTGCGTATCCTGGTGTCCATATCGAACCTCCTCAGGCGACGAAGGAAATGGAGCCACTGGTTAGCTAACGCATCTACTAATGTGCTTGGTGTGGTATGACCGGATCAAGTCCTGCTTGATGTTTACACCCAGGAACCTGAAGTTGCTGACTCTCTTCACTGCAGCCTCACTGTGGCATTTTAGCAGCAGCCTTTAAGGTGTCAGTGGCATAGCAGTGTTTCAAGCACAATAACCTTTTAAACACCTGTGTTCCTCCCAGGGGCTGGGAGGTCAGTCTCGTCCTCTACCCCTCCACCGCTGAGGACTGTGTGTCCCAGTTTGTACGACTTACGCTGACATTGACCCTAGATCAACAGGTAGGCTCCACACATTACCCTACCCTCTTTTATTCCAGTAGGACATTGAGTGCATTAAGAGTCTGTGACTGAAATGCAGGAAGCGATGCGATTTTTGTCTCCCCTTTTACAAATTTACTTAATTTACTCTTCAGTGTCCTAATTTAGAATACATGAGTATCTTTTTTTTATTTAGTATTAATTCCATCCAATTTGGTTTGTCGCTCATTTATCTAAGGACAATATATTATAGTGCTGGCAATTCAGATTTTACTATTAACATCACCTTCTTCATCACCGCCTTCTCTCCTATGTCTGTTGAAATGTCTCTTGTCTAAATCCCTTTTCTGCTCTGTTGGATATTCCTTTAGAATGGTTAAGCTCCAAATTTGTATAAGCTATTAGCCCTTTTTTTTAAAACTTTTTTTACTTAATGATATGTTAATATAGAATAGTGTGATACGTTAGGAACTTAGTTAGCCCTTTATGACAGCTGATTTCATTATTCAGGATGTGTTTATTTACATTGACTGGTGTATGTTAGGGGTGTAACGGTACACAAAATTCAAAGTTTTTAGGTCACGGTTCGGGTCAAGTTCGGTACAGTAAGGGAAGACATGCAAAACATAAAATTGCTTGTCGTTTATTATTAACGGTTGTAAACATCAGTTTTTTAAACACAATTTTAAATGAAATGCCTGCTTGGTTTAAATAAAAAAATGAAATGACCTCTATCGATAGATTTCTATCTATATATCTATCTATCTCTATATATATCTGGAATGGAGTAAAACATAAAAGTTCTCCAATAAATAAAATTTGTCTCAAATACTTTCGGAGTGAAATGTGGGCGAGAAGGAATTTCGTACCGGACTCGGCCACCTTCAACATGTGTTTTTGAATCCTGCGTTTTCAACAACTGAATATGGCTGCTGTAAAAACGCCAATGGCATTTGTTATTGCTATGGCCTGATCTGAACTACCAGCAAGGTATTTTTCCTTGTAGCAGTGATATTCGCACGGTGCTGTTTCTAATGAGTTGGCAAGTTGGCAAGAAACATACCCCCATCAATACTGAACAATGTCTGCATACTGCTTTGTCTTATCCACTGTTGTCGTAATTTACCGGGAAAGTGTTCCCAAACAGGAGACCATAAGGGAGGTCTTCAAGCTCTGGTTTCTCATTCGCACTGGCCCCGATGACGTTCACTAGCCAGAGGGGGGGGGGTGTGTGTGTGTGTGTGTGTGTGTGTGTGTGTAGTGCGCTCAAAGTGTGAGGCGGAGACTAAACAAACTTTCGGTCAGCATGTTCCGCACATAAAACAAGCCTACTGTTAACTGCTGCTAAAGATTGCATTGGTACACATGTGCACCGTACCGGAAGTCCTGTACCGAAGCGGTACAGTATGAATACGTGTACCGTTTCACCCCTAGTGTATGTTATTGACAAATGTACTTATTGTAAGTAGCTTTTGATTAAAGTAACTGCTAACTGCTGTAAATTGAAACCCTTCTCACTTCACTGCTACGAATAGTCAGACACTGTGTGGTCAAGTGTCAATTCTGGTACAGCCCAGCAATGTTTGGTTTTGTGTGTCCTCAGTACCCCTGGACTTCTCCTGCCATCTCCATACACAACCCCAGAGGGCTGTCTGATGACAAGCTGCTTAGGTAAAAACATCTATTGAACCATTCTGTCATTCTCCTGGTGTATATATTTTCTCGGAGTCAGTTAAAGGTATGCTCCCCAATTGCAGTGCAAACAGAACCCTAAATTTCTTCCCCAGCTCACTGTTTGTTTGGAGTAACAACTGCATAAAGGTGCACATGGATGTAGAGAAGGTGTGAGACTATTAGAGATGTAGGGAGAGTAGGGTACCTAGGTAACTCCAGATACAAACTGAGCATTGTAGCTTGTAAATTGGATTCAAAAGTACCTTAAACAGTTGCTGTCTATCTGTCTGTTTCTCAGCATCCAGAAGTCTCTGCAGATGGAGGCAGAGGCCTGGCTTGGCTCACCAGTGTTGTATCAGCTCATTGAGGTTTGCTAAGTATTGGTGTAATATTTGTTTTACAGAAAAAAATTATGTTTATTTAAATGTTAAATTAAATCTTCTGTTGTCTCATCATTTTCCTCCCCAGAAAGCTAAAGAGATTCTCACGGAGAGTAATATTCCTCACGGCAACTGTGTAATCTGCCTTTATTCGTTTAAGGTAAATACTTGCCTTTATTTAAAAGTATTCACCATTTTCATCAGATTTTCAATTTGTTGACGTATAAGATTTCAATGACAATGAAGGTACACAGCCGGCATGATGCCGATGTTTGCTTTGCAGGAACTCATGGAAAGTGCAATTGCTGAAAAATAATTGTGCTCTTACCTTTTATTAAAAATAGTGAGGTATTCAAATTGAATTGGCAATTAAAGTAGTAGGGGTACCCTAGTGGTTCATACCTTTTGAAAATACTAGTCTACTCCACAAGTGTGTGTGTCTGTCCATGTGCTTCTGTGTCCAGGAGGATGAATCCTTCACAAAGACCAGCTGCTACCACTACTTCCACTCTCACTGCCTGGGACGCTACGTCACCCACACGGAGCAGGAGCTCCGCCTGCAGGAGAAGGAGCTTGAAGAAGACAAGACCAGAGAAGGGAGAAACTCGCAGGTCAGACAGCATGACCTCCACTAACTATTACTAACCAGTACAGCTGTGACCTGGATGTGTAAATCTGTTTCTACTGCGCAAGAAGAATTTGTGTAGAATCAGCCTGGGATTGAGAAGAACTAAACAACACAGTTGCTAGCGCACGTCTAATAAACTGCTGTTGTGACATCGCACACACATTGACACACAAGACACATTGGCAAACATGAAGTAGATTGTTGTTGATCTCAGTGGCATATGGGATCATATGATTGTGAAAAGCCATGAAGGTAGCTGATATCACACAATATTTAAAGGCAATAATGACAAATTGGTTATCTATCTAAACATTAGCCTAGCCTACCCTCTAGGGGGGGTCCGAGGTCACCCCCTAGAGGGTAAATAAAAATGGAAAAAAAAAAACAAAGGGTGCACATTGTTAAGGTGCATTCGATGAGTAAAAATGTTGGTTTCATGTCTCTAGGCCTTATGGATCCTGAGCCATTACAAATTAAAATTTCAGATGTTGACTGTCCCAAATAGCCTCCGTAGTTTTGGTTACGGAGATGAGCACCGCTGCAGTCCACTCATCAGTGCCATCATTTCGTCAGGCGAATATCTGTTGAATATCAAATATCTTTCTAACTTCACCTCGGTAGCGGATACAACCAGCACTTGCATTAGACTTTCTCGTTGTCTGTCATTTACAGACAGGGTCATAACAAGTGTGTCATAATATGTGTACCCATCATTTAATGTTTTTAGGTAGTGGCGAACCGTGATTCTCAACACTGGGCCTGGGTGTTTCGCCTTATGTAGCGGGGCATTGCCGTCAGGCTTGTCAAAGAATACCCCCCACATGGCAAACTCAAAATCTGATTGGTTAAATTATATGACAAACAACGTTGACCTCATTTGCTTCAACAGCAGAGGGGATTCATACGAAATTCTGAAGGCCACGCCCTGGTAGGTTGTTTTTTTTTTTGGTTAGGTTTTGTTTTTACCAGGAGACAGCACAGGTGGACAATTTGATTGGATAAAAGCTCAAATTTATATGAGCCGCACTAGTGGAAGCAGCGCAACTGAGGGAGAGTAGTAATGAAGTTAATAGACTGATATAGTATTTGTATACAAATATCAATAATCAAAATGTATATTAAATTATAATGTATAATAACACACTCGCCACCAACTGGTTACTTGGTTACGGTAGCGCGATCGCCCTCAGTGTTGTAATCGGTCAAAATGACGGGCTTCTTTCAGATTTTTCAGTCACTGTTACTTACCTCAAACCCATGTTGTGTCCTCAACAAAAGAAAAGGTAGCAGACAAATGTTTCAGTGCATGTTAATACTGCACGATCAATGCGGTCCGTGCAACGTATATCATAAGCATATTACGGGTGCGGGGTGGATAAAACCGGCACTCCACTTGCTGTGTGCCATGAACATGCTCCGCGTGCAGTGTCCAACCGGCTTTAGAGATCTTTTGTTATTATGAGAAGTTTGGTTCATTATAAGACTATGACAGTTCATTAGGAGACTATGGCAGAACAAATTGGACTGTCTGCTGCCATAGTTTAGTTAACAATGGGAAACACTGTTACTGCAGGGAGTGTATTGCTGAAGATTCTCAGACATTACTACTACTACACCATTAACTACTGAATTGGTTCATTCCACCTCCTGCAGGAGCTGTTGGTTGTCTGTCCCGTGTGTCGAGAGCCTCTGAAATACGATGTTGACCAGCTCCTATCCTCGCCTGCCCCCTGCCTTCCCAAGGTGAAACCAACATCTTTCCCCTGTCAAAAAGTCTTTCCTTCTCAATGCATTGATGTGATCAAATAAGTTGTTTGTTAAAGGGACAATCTGGCATTTTGTCCCACTGTATATAGCGTCCCCAAAACATGAAAGTCGCCCCGATTTTCTACTGCAAACTGACTTTATTTGTTTGAAAACTGTGGGTTGGGGGAATTTCAAGGAGGGCGGGGAGTGAGCTGTGGGTGAGCGAGACTAATTGCGCATGCTCTGGGGCGCCACGGTTGCCTGCTGAGTTTTCAGGTACGGGAGGGGTTGCTTGCGTCCTCGTGTTTGAAAACCAAAATGTCATTGTTTTCTCTAATGGCTGCAAAATAATTTAACCCATTACAACCAGATGCAACATTTGCACGTACCTCCCTTTTTTATAATACAGGTGGGGAATGCAAAATGCATTCTAGGATTTAAATTTTATTTATTTTTTTATCTCTGATACTACACATCTCGGCTCATCTGCATTTCCTGATTGTTCACAGCGGAATACACACAGCGATCTTTTTATAAATATTTTTTCTATTGGCACAAACTGTTTCCCATCCACAATATTGGTGTGTTTAAGATTTGCTGGAAAGAAATATTTGTATTTCATGTTTCTATCTGCTATAGAGGCTGAGAAATAAAGGTTTTAGTTTAAAATGTTTTTCAGAAAACCCTCTGGTTTTAGGCGGTTGTTTTCACGCAATGCCTTATGTTTTAGAATGTTTTATTTAGAACTTACCTTAGGTCCTAATGTTTCTTCTAGAGATCTTGGAACACACGTATTGTTGTCTTTCTCCAGCTGGAGGTAGCAGAGGTTGGAGCTGACTTTAAACAGAAGTGGCATGAACTCCAGAAACTTCTGGAGCAGCAGAGGGCTAAAGGTGGCATCATAGACCCAGAGGTGGAGTCAACCCGTTTTCTGATCCACATAAACGAGGTGCAGATCAATAAACTGTTACAATGTACACACATCCTCCATTACACATCTCCATTCATCAGATTGGATCGTGTAAAATAAAATGTATCTTGATTATGAACAGTGGACAGTGCAAGAGAAGACGGTTGGCCCTTTTTGGACAGGGGAAAATCCTATTTGGGTGGGCCACCAAAATAAACCATATGATTGGGAGTCACTGCCAACATTCAGAATATTAATGTGTCTTGAACAGCTGTAGATGTGCGTGTCCTCAGTCAATGACATATATCTGATCTTCAACAGGCAGCTGCTGACTCTGAAGACACCAATCCAGATGGAGACGGCCGTATGGGCATATCAGAACTGCCCGCTTTGACCACACCCCCTGTTGAGCTCTGCATCCAGGGGGAACAGCTGCATGCCAGCCAATCGTATTGCAGGGGCAGTCTTGCCCAGCGGTGGACGGCTCAGCCAAAGGGGCCAAGCAGAGGCTGGGGGAGGGGGAGGCAGCCAAATGGGAGGCCTGCTCCCCCCACTGAATGCCTGGACCAGCTCTCCCTATCCTCTGACAGCCAGGGCCCGTCTCCTGAACAGTCTGTTAAAACCAGGCTTCAGGACAACCACAGGCAACACAAACTACAGAATGCAGTGCTAATAAGGTCTAAGACAGACTGTGAGGCCTCCACATGGATCAAACTGCAGGAGCAGCATTGTTCTACTGTCAAACAGCTAGTGTTACAGCCAGGCCTGGTGTCCAACTCGGCATGTCCTCGAGACACCAGGGAGCCACGTGGGAACAGGGGAAGGAAGAGGGATCCTCATGGACCCACAATACATCCTGGCCAGTGGCAAGAGAGGCATCTCAGAGGAACTGACCAAGGGGATCCTCCGGGAGCCATGCATTGCCACTGGGATGGGCAGGGCTTGAGAAGCAGGGGTAGAGCCTATCATCCCAGCAGCCGGAGAGGCGGGCCGCACCGTGGCCGTGGGCGGGGCTTCAATCAGAGTGCAGTGGAGAGAGAGGCAGGGAAAGAGAAGGTGCTATGACAAAGGGCCACAGGAGGGCTGATAAATAAATGTGTATGTGCCTCCATTATGAATTTGCATAGAATAAAGTCCTGTGCCAAAAGTGACATTTACTATAGCCTAAGACCTCCCTGCTCAGTGTTGTACTTGTTTTTGCTCTGCACATTAATGCATTCATACATCAGACCGTTAATGGTTTCTGTTGTAATGCAACTTAAAATGACAAAAAACATTAAACAAATATCTCTCTGGATTTGATTTGGGCTTTTTATATGCTGTTAAAGTGGCCTGAGAGAGGCTAATTTTTCATTGCATTTGCATTTTATATTTGGATAATTTTCTCATTGTATGGAGCACTGTAGTAGCTCCATACATGTAAAGAAATATAAATAAAGAGATAAGCAGTAGGAGGTAGTGAACAGGCCAAAGGCACATGAATGAGTGTTACATGATTTAAGGCAGGGTTTTTTATTTCAGAAGTATTTTTTTGTTGCCCGTGCACTCATTGAGCGTGACCGGACTCTTCTCGAAGGCAAGGCAGGCACACATATAGCTGAAACTAGCGAGCCAGTATGGCAAGCCCTTTTAACATTTAAAAGCTAAGTTTGACAATCTGAAATTAACATTGTAGTTCTAATTCATAGCATTCGTTTCGATGTCTCACTATGGGATACACCTCCCTGCATATTCCTCAGAAGCATTTATCTCATTACGCCAATCCTGATTGGCTGGTGATCGAGTGTCTGCGTCAGGTGGGTCCATCCACCTTTAAATAGCTAACGCTACAACGCGGACACCATTCTAAAACCTCTTCTCGCTTCGAAGCACATCTCTCCTTCGTGCAGGCTAGCTAGCTTAACTGGGATACGCCTTTGGCACTCCAGCTAACAAAGATGGTTTCTAACGTCCCTCACACCAAGGGACACAAAGACCCAGGGGCTCAGCTTTGCCAATGTGGGAACAAAATTTCGAGCAGGGACACACCAGCTCTGCTCGTGTTGCCTCAGGCTGGAACACGCCCGCCTGGCCGTTGAAGTCCCTGGTTCATGCAGGCACTGTGCCTGTTTTACAATTAAGAGCCTTCGCCGACGGCTAGCGCAGCAAGCTAGCTTGTCAAGGAAGGACCCATACCTGTCCAACACCGAATTACCGGCCGGCAATGAGGTGCCTGAAACGGATGCCGCACCGTGCACCGGTACCAGCTGGGGCTCACAGCTGGAACTGAGCACGGCGGCCCCGCTCGCGGAGGATATACTCGAGCTGGACTACGAGGAGCAGATAGGGGTTAGGCATCTTGCTCAAGGATGCTTACAGGTAGGCCACCTCCAGGGATCGAACCCACGACCTTCCGGCTGGGAGTCCAACGCTTTAACACCACTTAACTATCCTGCCACCAGATCACGTTACAAAGGGAAGAAATTAACCCAGGCTAAGGAGGGCTGCAAAACAGCTACTCCCAGTTTTTCCTGAACTGCTGGAGGAGGTATCCTCTTCGTGGAAAAACTAAAAAAAAACTAAGAGCCCAATTCAGGGAGCTTCCTCCCTGGATTTTGAGGGCATGGAAAAGCTGGGCATGCTCCGCATGCTACCGATGGAGCCGTTGGTTGCCGCCTACCTCCACCCACGGGTGATGGCGGCTTCCTCACGGAACCCCACACTGCCTTCGAAGGCAGACCGTTTCCAGTCTGCCATGACCGAGAGTGCATATAAAGCGGCAGCTTTAGCGGTATAATGTCTCCTCCATGCTCACTGCGTACCAAGCGTACTTGTGTGAGGACATGGCCACCAAGCCTGAGCCGGCTGTGTGGGAAGAGATTACTCTGATCACGGACATGTGCCTCCGCGTGCAGCGCTGTGCGGTCCAAGCCACAGGTAAATCTATGGGGATGATAGTTATACAGGAAAGGGCTAGATGGCTCAACCTGACGAATCTGTCCGACAGGGAAAAAGAGGATATTTTAGACATGCCTATCGTCCATGATGGAGTCTTCAGCACCACTCTGGCCTCAATGCAGCAGAGGTGTGAGGCGAAGAAGAAGGAAGACGAAGCTCTTCAGCTCTGCCTCGCCCGTAAAGCCAAGCCGCCCCAGCCTGTGGCCCCGCGCCAGTCTTTCATTCAAGCGGTCGTACGTCCGGCTCAGTTTAAGATCCCCAAGCGGTCAAAGCCCGAGCCCGCCTCAGCTTCCCCACCTCGACAAGAGGCGAGAGGGAGCTGGCCCAGGAAAGCCCCTGTGCAGCCAGCGGCTCCACCGGGACAGCCAGCCCAGGCTGCTTTTCAGCAGGCTAGAAAGAAAAAGAGGGCGGTTTGACAACCGACCTCTCTTCGCCTCGACGATGGAGCTGGACGTTCCCCGTTCACCATCCCAACCTTTTCTGTTCGGAAGTGTGATGCAGGAGGCTTCACAGCCCCCAAGCTCCCAGTTGTGGCGTGTGCTACTAGACAGGTGCGCCCCCTCCAGAGGAAGCGGAGACTTTGTTGCGGAGACGGCAGGCCCTGTCCCACACAAGCACGCACTCGCAACAAAATTAAAGCATGTTCCACTGTCGCATCCAGACGTAATGTCGAGGGCACAGTTCAAAACAATGAACAGAAAAGCAATAAACGTCTCGGTGGTTTTACCGCTCCTGAGAGAAGCTACGGCCTCTCTCAGGACGCGGGATGCCATCGACCCCGTCAGTGCACTATCACTTTGCGCATGCGCACTGTCGGCCATGGGTCATACCCAAGTGCCGACACAAGATGGCCTCATAACACAATTAATGAGGGCACACAGCGCAGGGGACACGTTAGGGGCTGCCGCCTCTCTCTCTTATCAGAAAGAGAGATGGGCAGCTCTCACAACTTCAACCTGGGTGCTGAGAACGAGATCACGGGGCTACAGGCTTCAATTTACTGTCGCCCCCCCTCGCTTCTCAGGCATAATCTGGTCCCAGGCCCAGGGGGAGTCAGCTCGCGTTCTACAGGAGGAAATTATCTCGCTGTTAGAAAAGAGAGCGATACGTATAGTGCCTCCCGAGCAGAGTCAGAGCGGCTTCTACTCCAGGTATTTTCGGGTCCCCAAACGGGGAGGGAACGGAATTCGCCCTATCCTGGATCTGCGGGCTCTAAACAAACACCTCCCAAAATACAAATTCAGGATGCTCACTCATGCGTCTCTGCTCCGTCTGGTGCGCCAGGGCGACTGGTTCACATCTATCGATCTGAGAGACACGTATTTCCATATTGCGATTTATCCTCCGCACAGGAAATATCTGAGGTTCGCTTTTCGAGTACAGAGTGCTTCCCTTCGGTCTGTCCCTGAGCCTGAGTGTTTGTAAGGTGTACCGAAGCAGCTGTAGCCCCATTAAGGCGGCAGGGTCTCCGTCTGGCTACATATCTAGATGATTGGCTCCTTTTGGCACAGTCAGAGCAGGAGTCCTCATACAACATCTGACCAATCTGGGTTTTGTAATAAACACAGAAGAGTGTGCTTTTCCCGGTACAGAATATATAAATCACGGCCCGCCTGTCGGCAGAGAGGGTGAGGTTATCAGGTTCTGTCTCGCACATTTTCGCATACGCAGGTCCGTTGCTTTCAGGATATGTCTGAGATTACTGGGACTGATGGCAGCAGCCATCCTGATGGTCCGACTTGGTCGCCTGTTTATGAGCGATTTCCAGCGTTGGGTGGCTTCCCTCAGGCTGGACCCCGTGCGTCATGGCGCACGTAGGGTAACGATCACCGTGGAATGCATAATGGCGCTGCGCCGCTGGCAACATCCAGCTTTCTTAGCGCAGGGGGTACCCATGGGCACCGTACTGGCACGGAAGGTGGTCACCACGGACGCGAGCCTTTCAGGCTGGGGGGGGACACAGGAGGGCCGGTCTGTGAGAGGCGTATGGAGCGAAAGTCTCCGGTGCTGTCACATAAATTACCTCGAGCTCTTGGCAGTGTTTCTCGCCCTGAGGCGCTTCTTGCCGTTTCTCACTGGACACCATGTGTTGGTGAGAAAGGACAACACGACAACGGTAGCATATATAAACCGTCAGGGGGGCTTGCGTTCCCGTCAGTTACCCACGCTGGCAAGCAGATTGATACTGTGGAGCAGCAGGCGCCTCCTGTCTCTGAGAGTGACACATATCCCCGGGGCTCTGAACCGAGGCGCGGATCTGTTGTCCAGGGGCGCGCCACTGTACGCCAACTGGGCTCTGCACCCAGCCAATGTGAGGTCGCGTTACGTTCGGGCCGAGGTGGACCTGTTCGCATTGAAAGACGGTGCGCAATGTCCGCTGTTTTTCTCAATACAAGATCCAGGCGCGCCTCTCGGCGTGGACGCGCTCGCGTGGCCGTCGGTTCTGCTGTACGCGTTTCCCCCTCTGGCTCTGATACCCTCCACTCTATCCAGGGTGAAGTAGCACCAGAGCAGGATGATTCTAATAGCTCCACACTGGCCGGCGATGCACTGGCTGGCAGAGATATATCTACTCCTGCGCGGACAGCCATGGCAACTCCCACTACGCAGGGACATGCTGTCCCAGGCGGGGGGGCAATCTTTCACCCACACCCAGAGCGCCTGGCGCTATGGGCATGGCCCGTGAGTGGTACAATTTGAACAAAGTGGGGCTCCCTCAGAATGTGATTAACACCATTCAGAGTGCCAGGGCCTCCTCCACCAGATCCCTGTATGACTGTAAGTGGAGGGTGTTTGAGCAGTGGTGTCTCAGGGAGGGACATGTCTCTTTTCAGTGCCCTGTTGGCGCAATTTTGTCATTCTTGCAGGACTTGATTGACAAACATAAGGCCTTCTCCACCATAAAAGTGTACTTGGCTGCGATTGCAACCTGTCATGTTGGGTTTGAGGGAAAAACGGCTGGCCAACACCCTTTGGTTTGCCGTTTTATGAAAGGGGCACGTCGGCTGCTCCCTGTTTCTAAGCCGTTGGCCCCCCCATGGGACCTGGTAGTGGTGGTGGATGGGCTTGCTAGCTCTCCTTTTGAACCACTGGAGGAGGTTGACCTAAAGCATCTGTCTTTGAAGACAGTGCTGCTGCTGGCTTTGGCGTCTGCGAAACGCATGCACTCTCCGTGCATCCATCATGCACTCAGTTTTCCCCAGGGCATGTCAGTGTTATTGAGACCTAATCCCGCCTTTGTGCCCAAAGTGGTCGGCTCATGCTCTCCCATTGACCTTTTGGCGCTCGCTGCCCGCCTTTCTCATCCTCAGAGGAGCGGCGGTTGTATGCGCTGTGTCCAGTCCGTGCTCTGCACATTTAGGACAGGACAGGACTAAGAGTTTTCGAAGGAGTGACCAGCTTTTTGTATCATGGGCTAGCCCCCACAGAGAGAAGCCTGTAACAAAGCACCTCTCCCCTTTGTTCGGTTTTATAGACTTGACGTCTCTGCGCCCAGCGTGGCACGTGCAGTGCTGAGCACAGGGCCATCACTGGAGCAGAGCATTGCTACCTGAGTGCCAGTGGTTGCTGAGATAAACTTGTCTGGCAATACGGGAGTCTCCATATCCCATAGTGAGAAATCGAAACGAATGCTATGAATGAGAACCTTAAGTTACTTGCGTAACCCTGGCTCTAGTAGCATGAGTGAGATGTCTCACCAGACAACCCTTCTTGCTGGGGCGAAGCGAGAAGAGGTACTTATTTTGAATGGTGTCCGCGTCGTAGCGTAAGCTATTTAAAGGTGGATGGACCCACCTGACGCAGACACTCGATCACCAGCCAATCAGGATTGGCGTAATGAGATAAATGCTTCTGAGGAATACGCAGGGAGGCGTATCCCATAGTGTGACATCGAAACGAACGCTATGTATGAGAACCGGGGTTACGCAAGTAAGCTAAAGTTTTATTTGCATGTTAGATGTAAGATAATTATGAAATAATATAATTACAAAATAAGTTTTGGGTGCTAATTAACTTTGCAACCTACTATTATCTTAGCAAGTGGCAGATTGAGGGGGTTTCCTTCCCAAGTCTACAGTGGTCAGAAGGTGATACCAATATTACCTTTTTTTGGGGGGGTGGGGTTACCCCTAGGGCAGCATAAATGGCCACCAAAGGATGTGGAAAACAAGTGGAAACACACACCACACACATATGTAACACATCTGAGCCAGGAACACAAACTGGTGTGCATCATGATGGGTTCAGACTTTGTGTGTGTGGTCTACAATGCGACCCAGATATTGAACCTCATACATCACAAAGGAATGAACTGATCTGAACTAGTTATAGTTCTATCTTTAGTATTCTATTACTTTCTTAGATGTTCACTCATAATATGTTATAGGCCTTTCTCATTACTGATCGAAGCTAAATTAGACTATTGATCCGGCACTGCTGTTGCTGTAACCAATTTAAATGTAATCATGCTTTGAGATATTAGTGTTTGTGTGTGTGTGTGTGTGTGTGTGATCAATTTGGAAGTAATAAACAGCAGTTAGAGAAAGGGTTCCTGCTTCATTGTGTATGTGTGTACAGTTGTGTAGCCTGTACTGTTTTTATTCTGTGATTACATGGGCAGGATAGTCTAGTGGTCTAAGCCAGAAGGTCGTGGGTTTGAGCCTCGGAGTTGGCCTACCTGTAAGCATCCTTGAGCAAGATGCCTAACCCCTATCTGCTCCATCCTATTTGTAATAATGACATAAATATCAAGGTCGCTGGGGCACAATCTCTAATACGCATGTTACATGTTAGACTTCATCATTTTGTGTTGGTCAAATATTTGTATTAGTTTGAGTTTTAAATATGAGGCTACCCACCATTGCAAAGAGCCAAACTAAAATATAATAATATACAAATATTATGAGTAATATGAAAGCATAGTAAGTGTTTTATATACGTGTATGTGTTGTATATACTATTTATTTTTAGTCCAGTAACCTTCAAGTCCTACAACCAAGATCAGCTTTCTAAATGTCAAGGGTTCTATTGTCAGTATGCATGGTTTCATCTGGGCTTTCTCCTAATCCCAGAGCATGACACTCAATGTGATTTGTAGCAAACTGAATATTGACATGTCTTGTTGGGTTCAAACTAGCATTGATTCCTTATTTAAAAACGTACAGCGTGTTTAGTCTGGATGATTTAAATTTGGGTGTTGACTATTGACTGTAGTGTTAGGATAAACATTCTCATCCTGAATATTTATAACTTTGTTTTAGTCCTTGGTTACTAGGTTGTCCTTGCTTACTATACATGAATCTCTTTATGCATGCCTGCTTATGTGTTTAGTACATATGTGAGTGTTTACATTTGGCTGCAACTTTGTGTGTCTGCGTCCATGTATATGCATGTGCATGTGCCTCAATTGTGTGTTGTGTATCAGTCCGTGTCCCTGTCCTTTCTGTCCCCATGAAATTCCCATCGCTTGATCCTGACAAACACAGATTGCTTCGCAAACATAATTCCCCACATCTCCATTCTTTGCAAACATTCCTTGTTTACTTATTCGTCTTATCGAAAGGATCATGATTACAAAAAGCGAGGAGACACTTTGAACGGACATTAAAACTGTTCAGCTAATAGGCTACTACCTGGCAACATTGAGCAAGGGAACAGGGCAAAGTGCCCGCCACAAACATTTCTGAAGCATATGGCAAAATAGACAGCAGAATTAATCTTAGCAACAGGGAGCTGCTTTATAATCAATGTATGACTGCTGGAAGTCTTATAACTGTGGCCAGAAAGTCACTGATATAGAATGGGCGTAGGCTACCATGCTAATAATAGACTTGAAGCTATTCGATTTTAAAAGGATAAAAGGATTTTTTCCCAAGTTGTCTTGACAACTGACTTATTCTCCACTTTGACGTTAGCGCTGTTAGCAGCCAGAAAATAGTGCCACGGACGCCCAGCTGTGCCTGTTTGAATTGGCAAGCATCAGTTCATTCGCCTTGTTTATGTAAATGATGATTTGTTTCCAAGGCTTGCTTAAGAAGAAAAAACAAACAAACAAACAAACGGCACATTTTGGTAGAGTGGGCACATCCAAAATCCTCAGCAGGTGCTTGACGGAAAAGGAGACACTGAAATGCAAACTGGGATAGCCTACCTGAATACTAGACCGCAGCACCCTGTGGAGTTTATCTACAGTACTGTAGCAACATTCTAACCTTAACCAGATTTTAAAAAACCGAATGAATATTTTTGTTTTACAGGGGCTGTCAATTTTGTAGTTGTTTGTTTTTAGTGGTTAAAATAGGCTAATATTGATGGAAATCCTCAAAGCTCTTCAGATTGGTCTGGCGAACCACAAGATCAAGCTCATGCCCTCATTATAGCTTGGAAATGAACTCAGGATACTAAGAGCTCATGTAACAATTTCCAGTCATAATTAGCCCAAGATGCTAATAGCTGAAATGTGAATTTCCATTGGCAATTAGCAGAGCAAGGTAATGGCTGATTGCTATTATTAGTGCAGAGAAAAATGTGTTTCATGTTTATCAGTTGCGGGGCTAGCAGTCACAAAGACACGCTCGTGCATGAGTGTATACACACAAACATTTGCAGGCGCAAAGAGACGCACACACACACCTTTGCATCTAATCAGTATGCTGAGAAGTGTGTATGGCTGAGAGTACTGTATTGGTGTTAGCTAAGTGGCTGTAATCCTAGCCTAACACTACACACAGACACACACACACACACAAACACGTGCTTGCAGTATATATTTTGTCGTTTCAGAATCACTTGCCCTTGAATCCAAGTGCAGCATCTTAAATAGTACAATCGTTCAGTGTCTTTTCTAGGGAGCCCCCCTAGAAAAGGTATGGTAGAAAGGTTATGTGGATATCTGTGCCCACGGATTAGTAAATTTGCCGTCCAGGCCTGAATGACCTAGCCTTTTTAAAAGATCATTTCTAAAAATCACTATCTTATTGAAAATAATAATTTCAAATTGATAGGAGTAACAGACAATCCTGGTCATTAAAAAAAAATTCATAATTTGGTGCAGAAATAAATTATAGGAGCTTTAAATCGTCTGCATTGACGTTTTTACACTTATTTTGACAAAGACGAATCCCTGCTTGCAAAAACTGTGTGCACTGTTTATCCACGAGTAGGGATTTTGACATTATTTTCTTTTATATTTACTATTTGGGCTCCATTTCTGTCTGTCTGTATGCCCCATTTTTGCTCTTTCAATGGCTTTGACAACATTTCCTGGACTATCAATATCAATTGAAGAAATAAACATCGGACTACTACGTAGCACTGTAAGGCGTATCGCTGACAGCTCATCACCAAACTCCCGGTAATGTTAGACCGGGCTTTTCAAAACCTGACATTTACCAAACTCCTGGCGGCCTGGAATGTAGTTTACAGTGGAGGGGATAAAAAAATATCAGTTTTGGCAGTTCCTATGACTGTATCGCTGTCTTCAAGCTGCTTGAAGAGACAGTTGAGTCTGCCTAGACGCCATGGTAGGATTTCTTTTTTCTTTTATTTTTTTACTGACACACGCATGCACACACAAATACACCAGACCCTAAAAAGAAATCTCACACTGATTCACACACCAGTCACAATGCACACACGTCACAGGGTATATAGCGCTGACAGTCGTAGATGGCATTGTCTGTTTGAGTTCAGTTCTGCATGATTGGTCTTTAAACAGCCGCAAGTGTGAGACAGCGGCCACACCACAGCATCTGGGCTGGCAACTTAACAAAGTGTAGAGAAACTACTGTATAGGAGGATAACGCCTTTACTCCCGCCATCCCCCAGACACGACTTAAGTAGACATTAGTGTGTCTGCGGCTGTTGTGCTGAAAGAAAGGGGTATTGTAGATATCGAGTGGACTTTTCCTTGCACATGCAAAACCCAATCTTCTTCCAATTGGGGCTGTGCACGGTTCAAAAGGAGGGCTGCTGTACCAAATTTGGCTGATTTACACTTAGGGCCAGATGTACTTACTCTATGTTAGAGTGCGCAGCGTAAACAGCGACTCGGCCAGTCCGCAGAAAGCACACGCTGTGCCTTTTCATTTTACGTTGGATGTACCAAACCTGCAGCTGATTGCGTAACCAGCGCCACGTCACCGCCCTCAAACCGTAAGTTGCTGCGCCCGGTTCGCTGAGTCGGAGGTTTGATATCATCTCTTGTGTCTTCGTCTTGCTTGGATGACTGCTGCCTTGTTGTTTAAATAGGCTATAATAATATTTACACATATCCTTCTGTTTAAACAATGAATCTTAATTTTTTTTATGAATGTGTAGGCTTTAGGCTTGCCTATTTACCAAACGAAATAACCATTTTAGCCTACATACTAAAACGTAGCTATAATGAGGGCAGCCGCACCTCTCATTGATGCCACGGCGAGATGTAGCAGTGATGATGATGATACACAGATGGCTCAATAAAACAAACCCAGGTCATGTGACTTTCCACATCACAAGACCAAGTTACAGTATTTGGTACAGTACGATAACGCTTTGTTAAAGCTTTAAGCTATGACGTTTGAACAACAAATAGTGTGTGTGTGTGTGTGTGTGTGTCTGTTGGGAGGGGAAGTGGGGGGGGGGGTCAGGTGTGGGTATGTGTGTGTGTGTGTGAAAGTTGCAGTGTTTTCTGTCTACTGTGTTAAAAGCTTTAGCATCTGCTCGGGAGACGCGAAGCAGCAGCGTGTGTGTGTGGGAGAGCAAGAAACTGAGTGTGTGTGTGTGTGTGTGTGTGTGTGTGTGTGATGTTATGCTTGCCGGGTCCTAATCAATGCTGCTGGCAGAAAGGATGCTGGGATTGCAGCAGCATCCAGAATAGGAAATGGAGCAGTGACCTTGAACACATGCGTGCACACCCACGCGCACGTGCGCAAACACACACACAGACATCTATCCCCCTCCCGTACACATCACTTTAATACCGATTTGCATAAAACCACAAACACAAATATACACACAAAATGGTCAGGCAGGCAGGCAGACAGACAGACAGACAGACAGACAAGCATGCAGGTGCGAAGGAAAGAAGGCAGAAGCCGAGAAAGAGCGTGAGAGAGAGAGATACTTTATTTCCCATCACACAGCTTGGGGGGTCATGACCCTCCATACATCAGGGAAGGAGAGGCTTTTAGCCCCCGGAACGATAATGTGTTGAGGGCAGGAGTTGAGTGACGAATGGGGTGTCAGAGTCTGTCCACAGTAGCTACTAGAAACACCCAGTCTGCACCAGTACCACAATATACCCAACCTGTGTAAGCCCCCTCGAGGCGAGACCATTCTGATATTCTGGCATCTAGTTGAATTCTCAAATGTGAAAATATTTACACATCCCTGTTTATATCAGTTTATATGTTGTTATCTTGGCCATTGTTTGAGTTTATGACATTTTCTCCGCAAATGTTTTCGGACAGCTTGGTACCCACATATTTTTTCGGGGTCATAGATCGAAAAGTTTTAAGAGCTGCTGCTTTACATGGCACGTTAAATATGAGATAACAGACGTGAGTTTCTTTTATGTGTAATTTATACATAGGCACAGGGCTCTACAGTGCAACCATTTCACTTGATATGCGAGTAAAAATGTCGGTGTGCGAATATTTAGGCTCACTGGTGCGAGTTACTTCAAACCACCGTTCCCTCTAGCTCAAATCTGCGCAATTGTCAAGTAGTGCCCCACATACAGTTACAGCATTTACAGTTAAAGCATTTAGCAGACGCTTTTATCCAAAGCGACTTACAATTACATTGTTCTATTACATGGAGCAGGTAGGGGTTAGGCATCTTGCTCGAGGATGCTTACAGGTAAGCCGACTCTGAGGCTCGAACCTACAACCTTACGGCTGGGAGTCCAACGCCTAGACCACTAGGCTATCCTGCCCCTACGTACAAGGACAATCATACCTCGCACACTTTTAAAGTCACTCAATAAAATAGGCCTTGTTCCAAAGAGGGTGAATTTATTTATCATTACTAAAACTACGCCCCTCATGCGCATTGATAATTATGTTCCAATTGTTTGAAATAGTCGTCGAAGCTGAGCTAAAAAGGGTTTCACACACGACGACTTTCCCATGTTAGCTACCTCAACACAGCTGCCAGCTAGTTACTAAACTTAGCCTAACAAGCTAACATTTACCACCATGGCTATGCGTTCTGTGAGACACCTAGCGAAACAGCTAAAAAAAGCCTGTGGTTCAAAATTGAATGGTATAAGGAGCATATGCAGGGGGACGTGACTGCGGTCAAGGGAGCCGGTGTATGTGACCATGTCACATTCTGTGGAATTTTGAGCAGTCAACCATTATCATATCCCACACTGTAATATTTACAGTGTGGGATATATTTACGAGTTTAGTTTATATTTACTTTTAACTTAATATTTCTTCCAAAGGGCACCATGTTTTTACAAACGCTGGCTCACTTGACAATTCAACCACCTGTGATTGCTATTATTCAAATATTTTCTGTAGGAATATGCAATAATGTTCATGACACAGCCTGTCTCGCGGGTCTACGAACAGCGCGATAATATTGCTACATTTCGTGACCTCACCTCCGCATTTACCAGCATAGGCCCTATGCACTACGCGCTTACAGTATGTGCGTGTGGGGTTAGCTT
>JAOEHI010027529.1:0-25542 GCA_025447815.1 Percopsis transmontana
TGTGTGTGTGTGTGTGTGTGTGATGAAGACCAGAGGGGATGTCTGATTCATGAGCTCCTTTGGTAAAAGAGAGAATTGAAAGACTCAGGGAGTTCTGAGTGAAGCATTCTGGGAAACGAGAATGTGGAAGGCAGTAAGCCTTTGCAAAACATGTAATGTAGTCATGTATATTCCCATTATAATCTGATTGGAAGTGACTGGCCGATAGATAGGGCTCTAGTTTCCGGTTGGTGCAAGGCAGGCGGTAGCGCTAACGCAGACGTAATGACAATTTCTTTGGGCTACAGTCCTTAACCTTTTTCATCACAGAACAAAATATATGCACATGTATCATGGTGGTTTATTTGAGGTGCCATATTTGCACACTTGGTGCACCTCCCGAACAAGGACATCAGTTTCCTCCCGGGAGAAGCTTTTCTGTCGGTCTGGATTTTCGCCGTCTATACTAAATTGGCAGTTCGCTATGACAGAGAGCGTGCTCCTGTTAAAGGGAATGAGAGGAGCTGATTTGATTGGCTGTAACTGTAACTGAGAATAAGTTCTCAGCAGGAGTGGCGGGGCCACTCCTGCTGAGAACTTATTCATTATAATAAAACCCTTTTACAACTGCACCACTGTTGCGCCTACTTACCGCCACATGTCCCGAAATTAGCAAACAAGTATTGGCCACTCCTTAGAGTGGCCAATGGACTTGCACTGCGCCGTGGACTTGCACTGTGCACCTCCGCTTGCCCCTTGACCGGGAAACTAGGGTCCATAATGTTTAGATGGAAGCTACAGGTTTTAACATAAACAACATACTTATGCTGTGTTTCATTCCGGCTACTTCCGTCAGTACACTTCGAGGTAGAACACTGTGTACACTATGTACTATGTACTTGCACGTGTGTGAATTTCAACTGGGTACTAGTGTCTCAAATCGAACATACAAGTTCATACCGGAAATGATGAACGCAACATTTGACCACGATTGTCGCATCACCCGCCAAAATATATGCCGGCTTTTTTGCTCACTTCTTCTTGACAATGAATGCGCTTTTAATTGTACTCACTTGTGTGTGCCCCATGTTTCATGCGAAATTACATAGCCACTGATGCCGACAACATGTCCTCCTCCTACTGGCTGAAAGCGTACCGGTATGTTGAGTTACGACTTTGAAAACGGTTGGTGAGCCTCCCCTTCCACTACAGTACATAGTCAAGATGGCGACCATTGAGGGTGAGAAATCTGCAGGGTTTCACACTCAACTTTTTGACCGTTATGAGTACACCCTCCGGGTACACAAAGTGCACTGCATGTTGCCATGCTTGTCAGTGTGAACACACTTATGCACTCAAAATGTGTAAATACAGAAGAACGTAGATTGAGACACAGCGCTACTCTCTCTCTCTCTCTCTCTCTCTCTCTCTCTCTCTCTCTCTCTCTCTCTCTCTCTCTCTCTCTCCCTCTTTCTCTGTGTCTGTCGGCATCTCCTAATCTCTGTTTCAGGCTGCTTACACCACTCCATATTTGTGCTTTTGCGTCTATTACTGAAAACAGATATACTAAGGTTCAGCTATGTTAGTACTCAGCCATGCTGATCTAGCCTAGCACCAGTGCTTGAATACTGTATGTGACTTTGCCTGTTAAATATCTCCTCCGTTTCCTTGCTAGACACCCACATTCACCTAAACAACTGATCTGGAACAAACCTTACAAAGGTTCTCTTGGAGAGTCACATAGTTCAAACATAATCAAATGGTTTCTATATTTGAAAAATATAAACATTTTCAAATAAAATAATATAAATCAAATCAATAAAGTCAATGAAGGGCATTATTTTTCCTTTCTGAACAGGCAGTGTTGTTGGTTGCATGACATAAGTAGGAGTGGGTTGGAGGAAGAAAAGAAATTAAGAAATAAAATGACAGAGCTTTGAATAGTTCTTTGAATAGCACTAGTTCCCCCCAACTGAATTCCTCATTCCACATTGCATAATCATATGCAAATATGACAAAATATGAAAGGGAGGAAATCTGGTCTAAATTCTGTCTTCAAAGTCGGGAAACTGCCTTTAAAGCAAAAAAATGCTCTTCATTTTCCTCCCTTAAGAAATCCTCATTCAACTTATTCCCTTTAGCAATTTATATCTCACACTGTATATTACATTTAGGTCATTTAGCAGACAAGTATTACAGCGCAGGTAGCGTCAAGGATGCTTACAGGTGTGTCGGGTCAGGACCCAACCTAGAAAGTCAGGACCCGGCTGAAAGTCAACCCACCTAACAGCTTATCCTGGCCCATTCAGTATACACTTTCCTACATTTACTTTCTAAAACCCATTAAAACCCAGTTAAAACCCATTCCCAATAGATGCAGAAAAGTCAATACTAGCAGTAAATTTACTGTATACAGAGCACTGCTTCAGGTAGGTCAAAGTCACCTCCAAACTAGCCCCCCTTCATATACCATTATGCATTCTAAAATCCCTGAAGACCCATAGGAATGGGAATGGGAGTTCTGGGACATCATTACAGGAACAAAAATCACAAGTGCTTGTCCTGTCTTATCTTAAGTTTCAAAGATAGAGAAACACTTGACTAAACTTGAATAAAGGTTTATGAATTCAACTGCTAAAATGCTTTTAATGCCAGCCCAATTCACATTAAGTTCAACTCCAACTATGGCAGATTTCTAAATAACCTACTAAATTTCTCTCCCCAGCTCCTTGGCATATTCCATTAACCTCTGTAAAGTTTTAATAAAACTAGAATATGAAATTGTATCTACTGTATCCACTCAGAGTGCAAGTCTAATTAAATTTCAACACAAATGACTTCATTATAAAAAGTTTAACGTGTAGCTTTAACAAAAAATGGTGGCCATTGACTGGTTCGCATTAGCAAAGGGCTATAGTCTAGTTTCAGGCCTTCTATATTTTAAAACACCACCAAAAGTTGATTTAAACTTTTAGACATTTCAGCACCATGGTCAGCACCATGGTCAACAACTGGCTGGTAATACAGTTTTTTCCCTATTTCTCAGTGTTACAGTGTTGGGGACAAACAGAGCTACAGAGCCACTTATTGTACATCAATGTCCAAAAAAGTATTTATGCTCTTTACCTTTTGATTCCCTGCTTTGCTTTCAGTCATGGCTGTGCTTATATTTAATTTATGTTTAAAGCCCCTTACAGATGATACTTGATAAATAGTTGATGCTTTTGGCCTTAAGTCAGTCCAATAGCAGCCCGCTAGTCAGACAGGAAATTAGCAGGTGGTCGCACAACAGCAGCATAAGGGCCAGGTGCTTTGTTCAATATTAATGGAGAAAGAGTGGGGAATAGAGAGAGAAAGAGAGAGAGAGAGAGATAGAGAGAGAGAGAGAGAGAGAGAGAGAGAGAGAGAGAGAGAGAGAGAGAGAGAGAGAGAGAGAGAGAGAGAGAGAATGACATACACCAATGGCATTGACGTGTGCGGCCCCTAGAAAAGGATCAAACCCCTTTTTCATGCATACTGTACATCCAACAATCAATTGTATTCAGCACCCACCTACTCATATGAACACGCATATACAATGACTCATGCACTGTAGAGATGCCTACCGCATGAAGTGGATTACCCTGATCAATGGGCACCTTGAAGTCAGCCTGGAGCTCATCAAACGCTGTTATCTGAGAGAGAGAGAGAGAGAGAGAGAGAGAGAGAGAGAGAGAGAGAGAGAGAGAGTAAAGAATACATTAATCGTAAGAAAAGAATGATCAGTGCTTAAAACTAACAATAAAGACAAGTGGCTCTTAAAGGCACTACAGTTATATAAGAGGAGTTTGCAGTAAAGCCTGCATTTCCAATGAGCCCCATTGCTAACTGTCTCAAGGAACGGCCTCACATTTACAATGTGTGTATAAGTAAGAAAGTAAGTAAGTAAGTAAATTTGTATCGAATAGAATAGATTAGCAGTTTGGAACATCACCCGTTTTACAAGATATACTGTATAGCGAGGAGGTATAGGACCTATAAAGTAAATGATTGAGCAAAATTATCACCAAGGATCAAGCATTTAGAATCATTATGAACTTTATCGCCAATGGTATCATTTCTTATTTTGGATATACAGTATAACTGCATCACAAACTCCTTGGAGTTAGATGTTTTCGCCCATTACTACCAAAACGCCCCCCAAAACAGTATAACCGTAAACACAATTGAAAAACATTTTACAGAGGCTATTACATTTTGTATTCAAATTAAAAACTCTAAATTATTATTATGTTTTAATCTTAAAATTATCCTTTTATGACTCCCCCAAAAGCATCTCGCGACCATACTCAGAGAAATTCTATAAAGTACAAGTGGTTAACAATATTAATGTCGACACAACTTTTGCTCATGTTTGTCGGAGGAACAATCATGTTTGTCGGAGGAACAATTTGCGACGTTGGATATGCCCGCTAGACAGCGCTGTGCTGTCAAAAATCCCATAGTAATCAGACCAAGAAGACTTTTAAGAAACAAATGACAACTATGTGCATTGAAAAACAACTTCTTTTCACGGCTGTTCTATGGGCTTGGTGTCGCACCACTACAGAGCTAATCCCAATGGAAATGGAAACACAGCTGTCACTGCTTTGCTAGCCCCTGGAGAGAAGTGTGTATTTGGGGAGACCGAAAGTGAAAGAGTGAGAGAGAGAGAGAGTGAGAGAGAGGCGTATAGAGATCTCACGTAAGCCTTGACACACAATGCACAAGCCATCTCTGGTGTGTGTGTGTGCGTGTGTGTATACAGTATGTGTGTGTGTTATTGGAGAGTGTGGAGTTATAATCACAGAGATAGCAGAACTGATCCCCCTGTTATTATCCCTGGGATCGCCCCCACACTAAAGGGCAGGCTCTCACATGTTATTTCCCAATGGGGGGATCTTGGCTCATTGCCTCACACTGTTACAGCGTGTTGGCGGTCCCCAGCTGATCACACACACACACACACACACACATCTGGATTATCTGAGCATACTGTAGATGTATGGCTGTACTGTTGGCTTGCAGACAAAGAGTCACACAAACATACACGCACACAGATACAGTTAAAACGGTAACATCCGGGCATAGTCATAGACACAAATACAGACATTATGAATGGGTTATTTGTTTGCTAGCAAAGTTAAGTAGACACACACACACACACAAACACACACACATACACAGGTACATTAACTGACATATACTGAGCCCGCTTTTCTAGCGCATAATATTTCTTGATATATATCGCAGGGGGTGCTGTAGAAATACTCTGCATATGTGCCATCCATGGAATTAATCCCTCATAGAGGATGTGCTGTTTTCTACACAGCCTTATGAGAAAATAAATATAGCCTAAAACAGAATATCCGACCCTGCGATGTTCAGCATTTCAGATTCAATCAGTTAGATACACAAATTGATTTATTCCTGAAGCACGAAACCGTTAAATATGACAGTTCCTTCTGAGACCGGGTTGACGGCAACTGTAGGCTCTTTGTGCAATGCTCATTCTGTTGCAAGGTGGATGTACCCCATCAGAAGGCTGGCAGCTGCGTCAATAAACTAGCATCCCTCTGCTCAGCCTGGCAAAGCCATTATAAACACAGTTTTTCAACACATTCTGTGGTCGCTGGTTAACTGAACGATGCTGTGTGTTTGTGTGTGACAGTCAGAGACGATACAGGACAAAAGCATTTAGAGGGGGCAAAAGGAAATGAAAAGGACATTTGAAGTGGAAAAAGTTAATTTGTCTCATGTTGGTACAGTATACTGTATGTAATGTTTGTGTTAGTCTGTAAAGTATGTTCGTTGAAACTATGAGCCTTCAAAATGCCTTTCCACCTGCCTATTGCATTGGCCCTGCTCTGAGGCATAACTGCATCATAAACAGTACGGTAATCTGGGGAATATCTATTCTAATGTTAAAAATGACAATGTCTGCCTCAATTATTTAGCATCTCGCCTAAATTATTCACATGGATTTTAAACCCGCCGGAAACAGTTTAATTTTCTGCACACCTCTTTCTCAACTCTCTCTTAGCAGTTTAGAAACAATGAAACTGGGGCCTGAGAATTGAACCCTTGTGAATTGTATTCATGGAATCTATCTTGTACCAAGGCATTGAAAAAGGTGAAAATGCATTATTGACTAATTATTAATCAAAATGCAGTGGTTTTCGGAACACAGACTAGGTGAAGTAACTGTAGGGTGACGAGAGAAGGGCAGAGACACGACCAGAAAGTTAGAACGCTTCAACTTTATGCAAATGAGATCAAATAATGAACCAAATGTGTTGTAAAGGGTGCTACAGGAATATCTCCCGTTTAGTGAGAAGTTATATTAAACTTCACTCGAACTTTCTATAGGATGCTTGATGCATAAACCATCAAGCACACAAGCAACTGCACACATTTCCTGGCACCTCCTTGCTTTCAGGGAAAGGCGAGGGAATTTCCAACTGGCAAATGCAAATGAGATTCAAGATACTGAATATATAAATGTTACATAATTTCATCAGAAAGTTAGGAATTTAATGGAGTAAAACATATGGGATCTCATTAATCTAATAAGACCGTTATTAGCTGTACAGTTCACCAAGTTTTGAAATTTTATTTTCTATACCAACACATACATAAACCCCAAATTACTCTGCAGTAATTAAAATAGAAACAGACTGACAGGTTTGGAAATATAATACTGTAGGAACTTAGGATATAATAGGATATTTTATAATGGTCTTATTAATCAAAGTTTGAGTGCTAAGTTCATTAGTGCACAAAATAGAAAAATGACAGCAAGCATGTAACGATGATGTACAGTAACACACTATTTCTTCATTACTGTTTTTAAGAGCTGTTGTTAGACGCTTTAACCATGAATGACAAAGTTATTTTAAAGGAAGCATGAAATCTACTTGTTACAGTACATATAAACCATTTCCATTTTCCTCTCATTTTGTGCCAGTTTACTTACCAGAACCTATGGGTCACAGTGACCTTGACATGCAACAAATTGTAGGCCTACATTTGCCTACAACCTGAATGTCAGCGTTTGATGTATAGGTACATCAGCGTACTTATATTGAGTTAAGGAAGCTATACAGTCAACCAAATTGCTTACATACTGTACTGGATAAAGTCAAATGCTAACGCTGTGTCAGGTGACAGCAACCGACAGTTAAGAATGTTACATGGTTATTTAAACAGGAAAAGACAGTAGGAGTAAGTAGGTGATATGAGGAAAAAGGAAGACACTGAGAAAGCAAAAAAAGTCCCAACAGAAGGATGAAGGTGGCTGTCCACCACTAGAAATAGTGTAGTCAGGATGATAGATGAGAAGCAACAGAGGTTAATGAACATGTGGATCGATGGTAGGCCGCTCAGCTATACCTAACGCCACTTCGATTAGCTCCCGGTGCTTGGCTGCCAGAAAGCCTGTTGACTGTTTGCTGCATTGAGATTACACTCACCGGCTTTTTTTTTCCTTCACCCATGACGACTTTGCTAAACTGGTGCCTGATGTCTTTACAGAAAGTTTAGTTCACCAGCTACTTTCAAATATGTCTGTATAGCAATTTGGAGGAAGTGTTTTTCTCACTATTGATGGGAGTGCGATGGGGTGTTAAAATACCATCTTTCAGATGCCCCGGGTCAAGGTCTGACCTAAACCAATTTTCAGATGACAAAGGCTGGTTTTGAATTAAGTTGATTTCTTTAAAGAGAATTTGCCTGCTTCTTTCAAACGTTAGAATTCACAAATTAACTTTCAAATACAGTATACTTTACGTATGTGAAGTGGACAGCAGCATCTGTGGAAATGTCCTTGTTCACCATTAAAAAACATTAACTGGCAACAGTAACAGTAAGAATACAACAATGGTGACATTCCAATACAGCTGTTCAGCAGCTGTAATAAAAAAAACATCATGTACCATGTTTTGTCTTTTTAATGAAAGACAATAAATATATAACATACTATGACTGATAATCTGCTCTCTGTTTCATTCCAGCTAAATCCATCTGCTATTGTCAGATCCAATCCCAACATTTTATCACCCACTATGAGAAGAGTGTCTTTGTCCTTATTTCACAAACCAAAATGTTTTGCCAATTTGGAGACGGCAGCACAGATGAGGCTGCTTCGGCGTGAATGATTATTCACATCACCTCTGTTAGACTTGTGAATGTGCTGTACTTGTCAAATCTCAGTGTGACCGCAGAAACACAGTAGGAAAATACTGGGGTGTGGGAGAGCGAGGGAATAATCGCAATACTAGCAGAAAAGCCAACTTCCAACTTGGAGCTTTGTTATGTAACAGGTGCAGCCCATATTTTTTTCCCCAGTAATCAGGCAGTGCCAAATAATTCATGTTAAGAAGGCAGTTAGAAGAAATAGGGATGAAGACAAGGCGAGATACCCAGCCCCACTACCATGTTTATATGGGAGAGGAATAAACTCCACTAAGACAATAAGTCAACTTGACTTCCTGCCCTCTGCCTTGCTGGCAGGGGGAACCCCTACATCGTATCCGCACCATGGGGCATACATCACTGGCTCTGCACTCGCTTTAATGACACTTAAAAACACACAAGTGGTGTGTGGTTACATGTGAAAGAAATCACTCAGCTAGAGCAGGGTCGCTGAAGCACCAAGCTGCCGCGCTTAGTCGAGGTCACAGTTCACCCTATATGTTAATTAAAATGCTTCCGTAATAGGTCCCATGAGGAGAGTGATGCTGCTCTCCGTGCGATGAATACAGCGATTCCTCTACGACGTGTAGAAGTGAAACAGCACAAACGCTATTTGATCCTAGGCCATTTCCCGAGGGACTAGGCTAGCCTATATCCTCCGGCAGTGTTTGGTACGAACACACAGTTTTGGGTTCAAGGTGAGGATGGCTTCACATTTCTGGGGCCCCCGGTGTTCACTGCTCATCACTCAACCTAGACGTAACCTGAATCTCAGCCCTGTGCACATTGGAACTGTCTGCTAAGATAAAGAAGTGATAAATGATAATGGATTTTTACCAAAGATAGTTCTCCTGGAAAACCTCCAATAGATTTACTCAATCTAAGAAGGATAAGTAGGAATTTAGGAACAGAGCAGAAGGCTGGGTCAAGGAGAGAAATATGGAGAAATGTCGGTTAAATGCGTCCAACACACCTCTATGTTAAACCAATTAACTGAATGTCTGTGGATTAATGTAATGGGCAGTACCTGTAAATGAGCCATGTGGTGGTAAACGGTATGGTTTGATTGATTGCAACCATTTTCCGACAAGGAAGGACCTTCATAAATCGGTCATTTGTGTCACCCACTGTCAGGTTTGGTGAAATATGAATTGACAGGGCCTTATCTGTACAATATGACATTTTTATCCAAAGTTAGTACAGTTGCAAGTATTAACGAGTAGGTATTAGGTTAGGCATCTTGCTCAAGGATGCTTACAGAAAGGTTGGGCATGTTGGGAATCATACCCAGAACCTTTAAGGGAGTCAACCACCCTAACCATCATCTTTCCCCTCACCACTTCGACCTGCTTTATATTTTAGTTACAAGTATGCTCTTTATACTCGGATTGGGAAACAATGGAAATTGATTGACAGTAAAAAGAAAATTCTGCCCACACACGACTAAGCTACTGTTGAAATTGTCAGTACACGGACTGGTAAGGAATCAAGGTAAGGAATATACAGTCAAATGTTCTACAAAACGTCCAGACCCATTTGAATGACCTCTCTTATGCTTGCCTACATAGGTCTACTTTTAGATTAAAAATGTCTACAGGGTATTATTTATTTATTCATTCATTCAGTTATTACATGCTCTGTTGAGGCCCTAAGAGTAAACTGGCCCACCTTAGACGGACTGCCAGCCAAAGCTTTCAGCCGCAGTGGATTATCTAGCCCCAGGACCAACACGACACATGCATTGTCTTACATATTCTCACCTGACAATTGCCCCCTCTAATTGCTTTCATGCACAGCAAGGAGTTGGGGGATATTATGCATCTTTTCACGACATACATTAGGGCAGGAGGCATCTCTGCGCTTTCTGCTGTCTTGTGCAGAAAGCACAAAATACAGCAGGACAGTGTAGCGGTCTAGGTGTTGGACTCCCAGTGTTGGACTCTCAGTCGGAAGGCCGTGGGTTCTGGAGGTGGTCTACCTTTAGGCATCCTTGAGCAAGATGCCTAACCCCTATCTGCTCCATGTAATTGTAAGTCGCTTTGGATAAAAGCATCTGCAAAATGACTTAAACCTATTGTCCGATTGTAATCTTCAACGAGTGTTGAATTTACATTGCAGACATATTGTAGGTTAATGCAGTGCTGTCTGTATACTAGCCTGTGTGTCATGATATTATAATTTGGACAGGATATTATAAAGTATAGTAAAATAAATGTGAAAAAGTAATAATATGCTGAATGGCATTTTAAGCATCAATACAAAACGTAAAACACATATTACAACCGTAAACATTTGAACTTTTATGTTTGTCAATGACAAACTGAGAATGACCTGAAGATAGGCATTGACATATTTGACATATATGAGGCCCATTAAGATTTGTATTTGCTGTGTTTATTCCTTGTCACAGGAGGTGGACCTTTGTTGTGCACACAGTCAGGCTATTCGTATTCAGTCATCGTATTTGTATCAGGTCTGTTGTTGTTGACATGCAAAAGCCAGGCCCAGGGCAATAGGATGGAAAACCTGACCCAAATCTGTCTTTATGTAAGGCTCTGCGTGATTGAGACGCATGCACAAACACACAAGCAGACAGACACACAAACAAACTAAACCCAGAGAGCAAATAATTAGATTATTCAAATACCATAATTCAGCCAGTCATATTGGTAAGGCTGTACAGCAGAGGGACTGGATTTAAAGGGGAAGAAGATGAAGCATAGAGGAAGAGATTCACCAACAAGCTTTTTAATTAGTCTGAAGAGAGGCTCTTCATGGGGTCTTGACTCCTGTAATTGTCTGCAAACAATTGCTGCTCTTTAAACGGGCTTCAAGCATTCCATCAATGTCACGCATTAGAGAATACGACTAAATACGTTTTTCTAGTTCTGCAATGAACTGGTTAAAAGGCAAGCTAAGGAGGTTTCACGAGGCGCTTCCATATTTCACACACCGTCAAGACACAGGTGCGCACGTTCTAGCCTATACGGGAAATAATCCACAAACATTTTATAATATCTTGAAATATACGCAGAAACATACACAATATATTTGATATAAAATAACGCTGTCGTTTTTCGGTTACGCCTTTGGTCTGCCTAACACCGTTACGCACAAACAGCACACGGCGTCAGGAACACAAACCTCCCAGATAACACGCGTTCCCAAGGATAAACGTAAAAAGATACAGAGAAAAATCTTCAATGAAAGACTAGTGCATTGCGAGCTACTTACATGCCATATCGCGAAGAAGATGAGGGAAGCGCAGAGCACCAGAGAAAGCATGTAGCAGAAGGCAGCGAAAGTGAACATAATTGAAAGGGGAAAAGGTGGATAAATTCCCAAATAAGGACGTTTCCAAATAAATGCATATAAAAATTGAGGTCGCAGAAAGTTATTACGGTGCCATGCCAAGAGGAGACACCATCACGTTGCCACCGAGTGTTTGCAACAATTTGTTGAAGATCAGCGTCTCCAGACGAACAACGCGCTCCCGCTCCCCGGTAACTTTCGGCTTGGATTCTAAATGGGGGAAATCAGTCCAAGCGAATAGGCATGGTGAGAAATGTCAAATAACACAAGAACATCAAGTCTAATCACGAGAATGCCGAGTTATTCTCAGATATATTTTCGGGGGGGATTTCTATAAAGGGGTTTTGGGCAAAATCCTCAGTGGAGAGAAGAATCCGCCTCGCAGGCGAGGGTAATCCATTCAGCGACCGGCGGAGCACTGCTATACGCGGATTTGTTATGCTATTACAACAGCTCCTCGTCACTTTTGGCACAAGGCGTAAATAAATACTGTTTTGGTTTTCTCGAAAAACCTATCGGCGCCACAGAACAGAACGCGCTGCAAGATTGAACAGGTGGATTTAAAAAACAGCGCTCTAACTGGGGAAGGTGGGGGCTTCACCCTGGCATACCGATTCCCCTTTCCATCACCGTTTAACTCAGAGAACACTATCATGTAGCCTACGAGAATTATGCTGTAGATTAACTACTGAATGCAGTTAAGCGAGCAATTGTAAAATGATAATGTAAAATAGCATAATAACGCGCCCAAGACACAATTGAAACAGCTCTGACAATAGTAGCATACGGTAACTGATAAAAAAAAACACTTAAATCAATTATTTTCCAAGACACGAAATATAGTTTAGGGAGCGTATCAGGGTAAAACATTGGTCATTTGGCGCCACCATCTGGCTTTAGGAATTTTCTTTCAATCAAAGTAGGTTTGTACAGTAGGCTATCTCCTAGCAACCGTGTCTTTATGTTTTTACTTGTGCTATTTTCGCAATGAACTTAGTTTACAAACAAAGCAATCTACATTTCCTGTTTTAAACAGTCGATTGAACATGCTTTTACGCACGGGTTACACGCAGGGTAAATGCACTCCGTAAATCTTGAAAGTTACAAAAAATTTAACCAGCCACTGGCATATGGAGGGATTCCCAGAGAACAGCCGTCCCCATATTCGACACATTACACCTAACCTAACAGAGTAAGTATCACACTGTCGACATTCTAGTGTATCAGGGCTACTATGATGTTGTATGTGTACATTGTTACCGATTTTCTGTCAAAATACACGAAACAACTGTGCCTTCGTTTTGTAAATATAATTGAGCTTGTAGGCCAGGTCAAATGCCAGTAATTAATGGGGTAGGCTACGTTTTATATTTTACTGTAAATGACTGACACAATGCAATAATTTACAAATAAATACAAGTAATACCAGCTATTAAATAGCATTCTTTATGTAGCCTATTTGGAGTTATTCCTTTTTAAAGATCAGGGACTGTACTGTACTGTGTTTAATACCAATTTTCAGCATTGTCCTTGAACAGCTGCGACTCTACGAAGTCGCTGTAGAACTTGTCGATGTCACTGACGCTTAACAATATGCTGTCATGCAGGGGGAAGTCTCCAGTGAAAGTGCCATTAGACTGCACTGTCACGCAGTCACTCTGTGAGCCACAATGCTGCTGCTACTGCATGTCAAAGTGCAGATAGAAATATGGAGAGACTAAGAGACTAAGAGAGAAAAAGGGAGAGAGAGGGAGATTGTGTTAGGAAAAAGGAGACAGGAAAGCTGACACATTCAGATAAGCGCACAGCAAATGGTGATTCTGAGGATTAGTGATGCACTGATGTGCCATTTTAGCAGTTCTGCTTATGAAGAACCCGTGAGCATCTCTTTTCGTCTGCGGTGTGTTTATTTGGTATTGGTAAACTGGAAGATGTAAAGTAAATAGAAGTAGTGCCTCTCATCATATCAGTACAGGATATGCAACAGTCTAGGTAAATGCTGTGCTTGTAGAGAGCCTGTATGGAATAGATATAGACAGTGTTTGATCCGTCAGGTGTGACCTTGATTGGAGATCCCGTCGCCGCTGGCTGCCGTCGCCGCGCTACAGCGACGCCCCATTCCCCCACATCAAGGACGCCAAGTTCCCACAGGACATACGCCTGCAAAGGGCCTTTCCACGTGAGTACCTTCTTCACAAAGGGAACTTCTTCTTCCGATAGAACCCCTAGCTATAGCATTATGTCAGCATTGACAATTCTACGCTTTTTGTTTTGTTTTCTGACAAGGGTAGATGTAGCATGGCCAAGAACTGGCATAGTTCCTCTCTTCCTCTGTAGGGATGAGCCCAGTGTGCATAATGTCCACAAGAGCTCTCTTCTGTGCCTTTTCCGCCATATTAAGAACCTTCCGCACTTCATAGATTTCTGCTGTTTTCGTTTGGGAAGACATAGCCCACTAGGTTAAGTGGTTAACTGTCATGCTTACGGGCTGCACAGCAGGTGTATACAAGAGAGCAAAGACCCTACTCCTTTATTTTACATGGTTTGGGTTAGCGTGATTTTCCCATTTTATCTTGTTAGTAATTATATACGACAGAATTGTAGAAAACTTTAAAAAAAGTAGCAGTCGCCTAGTAGAATAAAAAATAATAAGGACTTAGTTTAAATTCTAATGTAAAGTACATCTTTTGAAGATACGTATGTGTGTTATGTACACTGGACTGCATAAACAACAATATTCAGAATGCTTTCCATATCAACTGGGTTGTGGTATTTGTTTTTAAAGCAGTGAAACCAACCTGTGAAGAACAGTTTTGTGTGAAATGAGCATTACTGTATGATTCATCCTGTATCTAGAAGCTAACAAGGTGTCTGAGGAGGAGTGGACGCTTTACCCTGGTCTCAAACAGCGCCATGTCCAGACTAGCTGTAATAAAAAGTTCACAGACACCAGGCACTTCACACTTCAAACTGCTGAACCCATCAAGGCCAAGAAAAAGCAGAGTAAGTCTACAATATTCAGTCAGTATACCAGTCACTTTACTTGTCTTGGGAGGATATTTACTCCAAATATTTCACATCTAATTGGTCCCAGTTATTCATACTTTACATTCAAACCAATGAGATTAGCTAATTGCAATGGTTTCCAATACAACGTTAGAATCAATTTGTTTAAAGCTGCCGTTAATAAGTGGTAAGCGATCAATTCAAACCTAGACATCTACTGACAGCATGGCAATGGGGAAGTGTAACATCCCAATTGTTTGGAGCTGTATAAGGAACCTGCACTATATATACATCCACACAGTCTAGTTCTCCTGTACATCTGCTGTCAAACGCCTGTGTAGGTCCTTTAACCTGCCATGCGGTAATTGGAGCCCGGCCCTACCATTCCCCTGAGTACAGCCCCGGCTTCTACAAGTACAGCTCAACCTTCCCCCTCGGCAACAGTGGGTGAGCAAAGCCTAGTCTTTTCCTGGTCAACAAAGCTTTGAATGCTATGCTTTGTTGCGAAATTTACAGAGCCCTTTAAAGGAGTCCTGAATGTTAACAATAAAACTTGTGGCAAATTAATAATGAACAGCAGTTACCACCAAACGTGTTTATTCAAAGTAAAGAAAAACAGCATACACAAAGCAGTCACAAATAACAGGAATGTCATGTGAGTTGTGTAGTTCTCAGTTGATGTAATATAAATATTAGATGAAAGATGGAGTTTGTATACAATGTTAGTGTAGTCAATATCTAGAACAAAACAATAATAAATATTTTGGTATCGTATTGCAGCTGCTAGCAACTAAACCTCCACTGTAACGTTTTGTTGCGTAGACTGCTAGACGCGCCAAAGCCTTCCAGCAGATGGCGGTATGGTATTGCCTATTCTCTAAATGAAAGTGAGAGTAAAGGGTGTTCTATAAATGACACACTGACACCAGATAGCATACATAATTTGATTTCGGGATGCAATGTGAATAAAGCTAAATCGAGTGAAATTCTCCTCTTTCAGCACAATGTCAAATGTCAAAGCGGACACCTTTATTCCTCTACAAATACCAAACAAGCCTTGGTGAGTAAGAAACCAATGGCATGCTTTGTCACTTATAGACCCGTTTGCCCAATGTAATGTGCCAATGATATATCATCTGTCATTTGAAGTGGAGGAAGTATCACAAACACAAGCCTCAAAAATCTGTTAAAAACATTTGTGATTGAACCAATAAAACTACACCCAAACCAGATATAATTTTGGGCTTAACAAATGTTAACAAATGAGTAAATACATTCTTTTTAATCTCACCAGTCTTAGATATTACCCAAGGAAAACAATATAATTTCTCCATGTTTAAATCCAACAGCCCAATACATTGTTGATATATCTTCCTTTTATTGCAGCTTGCCCTACATAGAGAAGAGGAGACTTAAGGAGAAACAAGAAGAAATAGAGGAGGTGAAAAAGCTTGAGGGATGAAAGCCTGTTGAAGTTATTTTTAAATAAGTGCAGGAGGCTTTAGACTAAAACAAAATAAAAACTCTGTAAAGTTGTTAGTGTCGAGTTTCTCAAACTTTTTACCATTATGGGTCCCATATTTACTCTGAAATGCCCTGCAGTGCATATAGTGCCATGCAGGTTTGTGCTACTTTAACCAGACTGCTGCATGCAATTACTTTTGAATAAATCTTTAATATGCATCTGAATATGTTGACTGAGCTATACGCAAGAGCACTCTGTTTAGGAGACAGTTTGCACTTCAGGCAAAAAAAGTCCTATTGCATAAATCAGAAGTATATATTGAACATTTTGAGTTAACTCTGTTTCTTTGTCTGACTCGTTATTTATTAACTATGTAGCCAAGGTGTCTATTTATATTTTCTTCTTATGTAGCTCTTACACACAGCCAGCCAGAGTTTGGCATTATATGTAGGTTTTGAATTCTGCAACAGAGGTTTTCATGTTTACAGACTAGCAGTGACAATATCACTAATTCTAATAGGTTTTACTAATGGAGAATTAAATACACTTAATCCACTTGGTTAATATTTTAATTAATACTTAGAGTTAAGCATGCATGACATCAAACACCATTCCTGTCTTTATGGAGTCAATGTAAACACGCACGGTCAGCACAATCGATTGTAATGTAGATTCAAATGACCACCTTTGCGACTGCATCGCTGTTGGAAGCCTACACGATCCTTCATCACAGATAAGCTGCGTCATCAGTTCTGGTGGATCTTTCTGTTCAATCTGGACAGTAGTTTACACAGTAGCGCCTTATTGGTTGCTACAGTAGCGCCTTATTGGTTGCTACAGTACATGCTACACACCGTTTCTTGTGTTGTGGAACATCAACAGCATCAGCAAGGTTTTTGTCTCTAGGGCTGTGCGGCCACAACTCCTGCTAGAGTCACTTATCCTCTCTGCAGGCGTGGGGTGACGCTTCTGTCACAGCTGCAACACTGTTTCGGGATCAGTTAGTTCACTCTGTGGTCGTGTGTGATTGGCGATGCCCTGCACGGGTGGCGAACGCATCCCGGAGCTTTGGTTGTGCAAGCAGTCAAACACGTGCGCACACGCGCACGCACACACACACAGCAGAAAGGCCTTTCAGTGTGTATTCTGACAGTTTACAGAAAGTTCTACGCCAAGACCCCCGTCTGGGGGCCTGTGTTGATCAAGTATGAAGGGAAAGCAAACATGGCTTATCGAACAGGCTCAGGCGCTCTGGTTGACTGTTACTGCACCTCCAGACCCACTCTAATTACATGCAAATCTCCAGGACTGTGTGCGTGTGTGTATGTGTGTGTGTATGTGTGCGGATGAGGGGGCAGGATAGTGGCTGTGTAAAACAAACTTCAGCTTGTATAAAATGCAGCTTCTATATTATATTATTGACGCTATAAAAAGTTGAACCCCCTTGCGAATGGTCAAACATTCACACAATGGTGCACCATCTTGCGTAATCACGCCTCGTTAAACTTTAAAATCCACCTACCTCTGATGACTAGCCTAATGACCTTAACTGACGAGGCGTCCATACTGTCATTACCAATTAGCTTCCTTGTTAGCATTGGCTAGGTACATGCTATACTGGGTTATTATAGTCCAGGCCCCGTATTCACAAAGTATCTTAATGCTAAAAGTAGCTCCAAACTTGCCGATTTAGGAGAAACTCCCAAAAATAATTGTCGTATCAGTCTAAATTTTTTTACATTTTTGATCTAAGAGTATTTCAAAAAGCATTTTAGCGCTAAAACCAGCTCCTAATTCTGTGAAAAGTTAGGGGTAGTCAAGAGGACTCTAGTTGTTCCCACTTGTTTTTCAAACACGCTGCTCACTATAATACTTTGGAAATACATTATCATCATATAGTTAAAGTTTTAATAATTTCAATGTAGGTTTCTTGATAGGATTCTAACAAATCAAGCCTATTTTGTTAATTTTCTACCGTTATATACCGTTATATACCGTTATATAAGTGGGAAGCCGCATTTATTTGCGAGGATATATTTTATTCTTGGTTTCATGTTTAATGTGAAACTTAGACTACATTTTACTTTGTTTAATTATGGAAACATGATAACTCCTTCTACAGTATTTCTCTTATTATTATACATCCATGGTATTTCTATGATGCATTCACTGACAGAGACCCATCCCTTATTAGCCAATCATTGTTCATGAAACACTACATCATCCATAGCATCAAGATTAACACCGCTCTCGATTTCTCACCATTCCTGTGAAAAGGATTAAGGAGAAAACTTTTAGTTAGAAACTTGTGATTTAGGAGTACTGTTAGCGATAAGACAAAACGCTTTGTGAATTGTGAAAACGCCAGTAGGTGTTTTCTTTAGAACATAATAACCCTGTTTGGCTTGACAATATAAATATCTTAGCTAGTATTTACTTCAGGTTTTTCCACAATAGGCCTACACAATATTTATTCTTCTGTTATATTATCTTCTACCAACATCAAAGGCAGTTTATTTTTTAATCTGAGGACATATCCGTAAGAGGCAACTTTGTATCAGAGATTGTCATTATAATTCTGTTTTATTTCACTGGCCTGAGGGTCTTACTGTTTAAATCATTATCACAACATCCCAGAAACCGGCACAGCACTTAGTAGCGGTCTGTTGCGTAGCATACAGAAATAATTCAACCCAACATTAGAACCTTTACTAAAACATAAAACAACATTAACTGGTCTGTGTTTTCAAAGTTTCATTATTATTGAGCATTCTGTAGATCAGTTTCTCCTTTCTGAAATTGAGGCCTATACTCCCAGATTCCCTTTTTTTGGTCCCAGGATTGTGTTGATATTTTGAAACATCACATAAAAGTGTGGGTGGCTACAGGGGAGGGGTAGAGAATGGTTTTAGCACATTTACAGCATTTAGCAGACGCTTTTATCCAAAGCGACTTACAATTACATGGTGCAGGTAGGGGTTAGGCATCTTGCTCAAGGATGCTTACAGGTAAGCTGACTCTGGAGCTCGAACCCACTACCTTCTGGCTGGGAGTCCAACACCCAGAACACTAGACTACCCTGCCCCACATAATAGCTCAGGGGGAGGAGTAAAGACTAATGTGAACCACCCAGCGGTAGGGGCATGTATTCCTAAACTTTCAAACCAAGACATTTTTTGTTTTTGTTTTTCTAACACTGGTTGCAACCACAAGGGTAATTTCAGACTCAAAACTAGGAGTGTCCCTTTACGGCAGCCATGTCTGATGCCACATGTCTGCATTGTCATGGTTACATGGTCACACTGGTTAGTGCAAACATGACGTCTTTGTGTCAGCAGGGGCCAATATGTGTCGACCATGCTTCACGGCATACTGGTTGTCACTTATGCTTAATGTAAGAAAAATATGGCAGCATGTTGACGCGTTCCTATTTCAAGAGAGCAGCCGGTCCAGCATCTCCTGGTCGATGTCAATACATTTAATGTGAAGCTTAAAGGTGAAAGTGTTTGACCTGAGCAAGATTGATGAAGTGCTGTGGTTAAGTGCTGGACAGCCTACAGTAGCTACTACTGTAGGTATGACGGGAATTTGAAAATGGTTGGCTGTTGCTTTTGCATACTATACTAGAAGTGTATAAGCATTTAGCATTTTATGAGCCAAGTCAAACAATTAACCTTGGTAGTGTCCATATACTGTGGTAGCTCCATATAGGCTACTGAGCTATACAGGACTGAGAGTTTTCATACAAGGTCCCAGCATGATAAAATGGCCCTGTCTCCCTGCTTTTACCAGATGAGCACTGTGGACTGTATCCATTAGGTCCCTTCACTGGCCTCAGCTCCAATTTGTTCCAGCATCCGTTTCGAGCCCATGCCAATACACATCACCAAGACAAATGGAGCTTCCGGTATTGCGCGTTTCATTTTCCGGGCCACTTCGGCAGATGTGCCTAGAGGGGAAAATGTGGTGGTGCATGACTCTGCTCTCCACCCTCGATTTGGGCCGTTGGACTGCCTGGTTGCAACACATAATTGTAATGCACTGCAAATATGCCCTCATACTGTATATTCGTTTGTTTATACAATTACATTGTTCTTTTGTATCTATATTATAACTATATTATTTACCCCCCGTTTGATCTACCTTGTTCAGTGGAGATATGGATTCCCAAGGTGACAGTGTAAAACAAACGGATGCCTTCAGAGATGCTCTTTCCATCTCTGAAGGCATCCGTTTGTGTGGTGTTGTCTAATCTGATCTATAGATAGGTATCATGCCAGAGTCTTATCCCGGCCTGTATGGAGCATACTGAACAGTGATTCATGCTAGCATTACCTTTACAATTAAAAGACCATCACTCACTTGTAAATCAATACAGACTGTGTACTAATCATTGCAATGGTGAACGAGTGCTTGATGATCAGGCAAATATAATTATTATTATGGTTATTATAATTAGGATGATTATTATAATTTTACAGTATGAGGAAATATCCATCAATTCATATCTATATGTGGCTTCATTCGTCAGACGTATTTTGCCAGTAGAGGGCAGTGTTTCCTATTCTTATGCTTCAGCATTGCATTTTACCACGGATTCAGATTGACTTGAGAGTGTACACTATGAAATAGTATTTGAAATGGTATTTGCCTGATTCTCTGTACAATTCTGACAGGATAACTATTGTTGCATTGTATTATATTGTTCAACCAAAACATATGAAGGAATTTGGCACTTCATTTAGGCTATTTATTGGATAATGTTATACACAACTCAATGCTTCCATAGGAAGAAAGTCTGCTTGATTCAGGAACCTTCTCCAGGGCAGAACTTGATGCAGCAAAGCACCCCCCATGAAGATAAACCTCTGGTTATATAGTGGAAAACAGTGGTGGCAGTGGCAGCATGCCCAAAATACCCCTTTTAGGACATGCTGTTGGTTGAATACGTTTCCAACATTCTTAAGCAACATTCCAGTGCTTTGTGGGAATAACTCAATGAAATCCTCTCACAGCCTAATTAACAGCCCGGACTCTCAGGTGGACTTGGTGTTGGGAATGTTGAGCATTTCAAAAGGAACTTATAGACAAAATCAAAGTTCACTACCCATGGCTGCGATGCCTCATCTCACTTGACCTGGGGGCTTATCCATCCCCCCATAGCTTAGTATTATTTACCCATTTTACTCTGCACCACGTTTGTCTTGTGGAACGCCCAGGAGTGTCGTAACGATAAAAAAAAAAATGACATAAAAGGTGGCTGTGATTTCTGAGAAGAACATAAAGTGGAGTACAGCCACAAAAAGAAGAGGAGATAGAAAGAGAGAGAGAATTATAGAGTGGGGGGGGGGGGGGGGAGTAATGTGCCACCCCTGTGTGCCTTTCTGAATGTGCCAGCTATAGCTTTAGGCCCTATCTGTGTAGGACACTGCCTGCCAGATCAGCATTTTGCTCAGGGAGATAGAGAGAAGTCTATTCTTTAGTAGGGCTGCTGAGAGGACACTAGGCGTTTGGGCTCCACGTGAACATCTGCCATTGTACTGCCTTTTAATCTTGCTTTTTTTGTACCGGAGAACTATCTGCATCTGTCCCACTGTATTTTCTTAGTCTTCGCCATCCACGCCCCTCTTCTCGCCTGGCCCTCTCTCCTTCAATCTCCATTTCTCGCTCACTCAGAGATGTCTGTGCCTTTCATCATTTTGCTAAGAGTACTGCCTGCCACACAAACAGGAGCCTCTCACGCTTGTTTAGTTTTTTTTAACTTTAGTCGGCAGCGGAGTCAGCAGGTCTTACATCAGCATGTCAAACACACCCCAGGAAGCAACGCGTTTGCCAGGAAAACCAGTGAGGCGCTCATTGTAAGGTCCATCTAGGAACAGCCTCTATTCTTTCCACCGGGACTTCATCTTGATGTAAATATGCAGCTAATCAATACCTCGACATTATAGCGGTAACAATAGCCTTGGCAGTTTGGCCCTGCACACTGCAGGCTTGGGTTTATTTAGTTAGGAGCGCCGACACTGCCAATTCTGCTGCTTTGAATTAAAAAAAAAAATGCTATTTTTAAGGCCCTCATTTTTTAAAATTATTTTATTTTATTTTATTAATCACAAGGAAAATGTACAGAACAAGACAGGAAATAGATATACAAAATAGGGGTGGACGATACTGCAAAAATTGGTTTAGATCCGATAATAATAATATAATAAATAATACAAGGACAGACTTGTCAATACTGTTAATTACATGTTAAAACCCAGGACATTTTTAAAGGCAAATAATTTTTTTTTATTGTAAATTGAATGTGCAAACATTAAGTCACGTTTTGTGAGGGATTGGCGCTGGTAGTCAGGGTGCACGAAGCGTATGTTCATTGAGTGCACACGACACGACAACGACAGCAGGGGAGAAGTACAGAGTGCACACTAAGATGTTTTCACGGCAACGGAACATTGTTTGCACAGACAGTTCTACTCCATGATGAAATGGGTACAATATAGAAAAGAGAAACTAAAATCGACGATCTTATTATTCAGCGATCTTGAAAAACAAGACGTAGTAGCGATAGTATCGATATCGATTCGCCCACCCCTAATACAAAATGAAGGATAGAATTCAATCATTAATACATTGCTCATGTTTTAAAAGACACCCGGCACTTCCGGCCATATTTCAGGGGCTAGCATGGTGGAAAATATTAACAAAGCCGATGTTATGGTGGAGTTTTGAAAACAAAACAAATTGCATTGCAATGTGTCGTCATACAATTGTATCTTGACCCATGTATCAAGATACGAATCGTATCCTGAGGTCCTTGCCATTACCCAGCCCTAATTTGGATTGTGATAGACAGAAGGTCACCTCAGTCTCCCCTCTTTTCCTCTCATTCTTCTTATTTTTTGTTTTTAATCACACCCTCTGCACAGTTGCTTTCCCTGGCTAATTTTGTTCAGGCTTGTTCTTTTCTGCAGGCTAGAGCGGTTTGTGTATGTTTGACTTTGACTAACCTTTGTAATTCCACACGGTTCCTCTCTAATCTCACATCGTGACTGTTTGTTTAGGTTTGGGAGCGGCGGTGGCTAGTTGAAGGGCAAAAGGACACCGGTCACTCAGGGCCTATTCTTCTAATTAAGACAGATTAGCCAAGCACACACACACACACCCACACCCACACACACAAACACATTTCTCAATTGATGTTGCCAATTGCCTTGGGATTTTGTTTTTAATTTAATTTACTTTGTGATATAGTTAATGTACAGCGTTGGTTCAAATACAATGCAGTTCAGTATGCAATTCAGTGTGTAAAAACTTTAGACTACTCCAGTTATTTATAAACTAAATTTATGCAACAGAAATAAGTGTCAGCCTGTGTTGTATAGTCTAACAAGATGTTATTTCTTTCAGGGCTACAGAATTGGAAGAAATCAAATCAAATCTTTGGAAAACAAGGGCTTTCCTTGTGAGATGCTACTGTATCGCTATGGTAAAACTCTTATCTTCTTTCCCTCTTTAATTCATTTGACCTCATTATCAAGCATCTCCTGAAGCAAATAGAGACCTTTCATGTTCATCCAAAAATAGAGAAGGTTTTCTCCCCTAACCAGGTAACACAGAATTGCTAAAGGAGGTGAGACGGCAGTTATGCAGAACAAGGCGATGACAGGAAATTAGCAGGAGAGGAAAAAGAATCATTCCACTTGTTACATTTTTTGCCGTCTTATTACAAGAGAAACGTGTTTTAATGCAATTATATAGTTTTGCCAGTTCAGGCCCACATTACAACATGTTTTCTCTTTATACATTTATAGTGTTTACCCCCCCCCCACACACACACACACACACACACACACACAAATATATATATAACCTACACTCTTACTGTACCTTTATTTGATTTCATTACACATGAAACTCTAACAATACACTGACAGAAAGTCTCTGTCAGTCACAAATATCAAAATATCGGATTTTCCATGTTAAGTTAGCAGCTGTCAACTTTACACATAAAACCAGATTCACAGTTTAAAGGGGGAAAGAACAGGAAGTAGATAAAGAGGAAGGGTGGAGGTTCCACCTGCACTGCATCTTTTTTACTCTTTTATTTTCTTTCATCTTCATTTATTTTCTATTTTCTCTTATCCTCTCCCTCCAGTCGACTCCACTTTTCCCCTCTCATGAAAGTAATTTCACACATGCTAACCATGCATTATAATGGATGATATGCTTGGATGTCACGAATGGATGGACGAGATATTATTTTAGTCACTGTGTCAGCATCGCCTTACCTCTTGAAACATTATGCTGGGAAGTGTGTAGTCATTAATACATACATTTATGTGCTCAGCTCTTTTTACCTTGCGTTGAGTTACCTTGCACAATTTGGTACAGTATACCTCATAACCCAATACTAATAATAGCCTTAAATATGCTGGTTCCAAAAAGAACCCTGCTTGATGTCCCTGAAACTTTAGTTAAGAAATCAAAACAAACACATCAGCATTGGGTCTGTGTTTATTTTGAGAATGCCCTGAGGAAGTCACGATTCAGCAGATTATAATTTTGTTCTGATATAACACCACTAGTACACAAACCTATTGCACCACGGCAGGTTGTTTGAGCTAGAACCTTTTTTTCCACCGTTCTTCTCTCTATCTGAAGAATCTGGCCAAACACAGTGGGAAGGAATATATACGAAGCCTGTATTCCCTAACCCCCCCCCCCCTCTTTTTTTTATAACTGCACCAGAAGAGGTCCATAGGGAGATTAGCTGTTGCCACAAGCAACCACAGATTAACCCTAGCTTGACCTAGGCCTCAGACAAGATGGAGACCCTTGACCATGGTATTCATAACCAACGACACTCGGCAACCTAACGACAGAAATAATTTAAATCCTGATCAGTTTTGTCTAGGCAGCATAACACAGATCTGACAGGATAAAGGCTTAGTCAAGAGTGCATAACCACAGACTACAGACATAGACAGACACTATAAAAGTCCTCTACTGTATCTGTCCAGAACTGCTATTTGAGATTTCCTTCTCAGCTCTCCATCATTTATTTGCTGTGTATAGATTTCACCCAAAGCTGTTTCTATTCCCTTGTTAAACAGCAATCTCCTGCTGCCCTCAAGTTTAGTTAATTCTGGCATTGTAGTATTGTCCACTTCAGTTGAAATAGGGAAATTGTTTTCATTGGAGGGCTAGCTTTTTCTAATTACAGAGACTTTGATATACTGTAGTTGAATGACAAATTAACTAGGTCAATTTCATGCTGCAGTTTCTCGTCAATATAAAAATGTAGCTTTTCAAAGAGAGAAGAATATAAGAGGGTGTGTTACTACAAATACCAAGAAACCACTAGAATAATTAGTATGCACTGATGCTTGCCCATGTAATCTAGGTAAAGATGGCTGTTATTTACACAAAACCTATTGACAACAAGGTATAAAGTTGTGATCTTAGATTGAAAAATGCATTTTTCATATTAAAATATCAGATTATAAATCCAAGCCAAACAAATGTAAAAAGACTTTAGTAGCTATGCCAAAAGTATTCAGAGGAACTGC